>PVIW01009248.1:0-53411 GCA_004026585.1 Noctilio leporinus
AATGGAATTCTATATAGCAGAAAGAAAGAAGGAACTTGTACCCTTTGCAACAACATGGATGGAACTGGAGAGTATTATGCTTAGTGAAATAAGCCAGTCAGTGAAGGACAAATATCATATGATCTCACCCATTACGGGACAATAATGAGCAAAGCTAACAACAAGCAAAACAGAACCAAGTATATGAATACAAGGAATAAGCCTTCAGTGGTCAGGGGGAACGGGGTTGGGGGGAGGGGGGAGGCAGAGGCAAAAAAGGGGAGCAGCTTAGACAAGAACCTAGTATAAAGGAATCATGGACATGGACAACAGGTGGGATTGATTTTGGGGGGAATGGGTGGGTGGGGAGGAGGACAGAGGGGAGCAAAAAGGGGATGGATGTAATACAACAACAATAAAATTTTAAAAAAAATAGAAACTAAAAGATATAGAAATTAGAACTCAGAGAGATTAAAATATGCTTACCCCAAACCACATTGCTAATGTATAGCTAAGCAGGGGCTAGAATCCAGATCTGACTTTCCATAATGCTTTGCCCTTTCTCTAATATTGGTCAAGTTGGAAAGAGAATTTATTGGATTTTTACAAATATTTTTGAAATACAAAAATTGTATTTGTCCATAGCATGACATATTTTCATAGAACTTAGGATACTGGATTCTCTCCTTGCTTCTTCTCCTGACTGGCCAAGTGACTTTGAATAAGTCATATCCCTCTCTGAGATTATGTAACCTTTATGCATTGGAGGCATTGAACTAGATCAGTTTCCCCTAAAAGTTTAGCTTACTAAAACAGTGTTTGGGTCCCTTTCAGACCAACTGAATGGGGCTTTCTAGGGTTGAGCCCAGAAATACCTATTTTAATAAGCTCCCTGCGTTATTCTTATTCAGAATGAAAATTAGTCCCTGGACTGATCATTTGGAAACAATCACACTGGACAGTCTATGAGCTATTTTTCATATCTGTCAGTCAATATTGTGTGGTGTGGCACCAAGGTTGGGGTCAAGGTGTAACCGTAATTGAATTCCAGACAGGTCTGGGATGATGGGCCTAAAATATCAGAGATGGGTCACTAAGGATCAGTGAGGTTTGGAGAAAATGCAAGGATAAAGAGGAACTGGGAATAGGAAGTGTGAGTATTGGAGATTGGTCCCTGTATCCAGCCCCAAGTGTTAGCATCTGAACTCCAGGGAAAAACACTGCAAACAGAAAGTGAAGGAACCAGAGAGGTGACTTCACACCATCTCATTTAAGGAGCTTAAAAAGTGCTGTTGTCTGGGTCCAGATCCTTACTTAATTGTGCCTGAGCCTTGGTTGAAAATTGATATTTTAAGGATCTTCTTGATGAGTTTGTAAGGAAAAATAGTCATCTTTTCAATTTAAAAACAACTGAGGTTCCCAATACAATTGTATTGACTTTTGTCAATACATTTTGGGGGATAAACTCAACACCTCAATCATGTTTCAGTGGCTTGGCTTGTATGTTTACTTACAAAGAAAAGATTCAATTCTCCAGGTGGGTGAACCACAAGAAGCCCATCTTAACTGGATGGATATTTCTTCTTCACTGAAGTGAGTGAATTGATCTGTTGTTTTGTCACTGCCTAGCTAAAGCCAGTGGGAGGGTGCCAGTGATCATTTGGAAAAAAGGTATCACTTTGAAGTACCAGAGACAGCGGGTGAATTGTGTTCATGAAATAGATGTTTCACTCTACTTTTTAATTTACTCCTGTTTGAGTTAACTGAAAGTTCCGTCTTTATTTTTAAAGAATGACATTTACACAGCCGCTCACACTGCCAAGTTTTGTTACATAAACAGCCTTGTTTTCCAAAAGTCTGGCGCTGCCTAGAGACCAAATGTGTGCAGCATTTGGATTTCTATTCGGAAGGAGCCTCTTCAACCTGTTGCTTCCGGCCGGTGTGATTTGCCCCAGTCAGGAGCAGTTAGGGTCAGGTTAAGCAAATTGGATTTTTATACAGCAAAGTTTCCCAAGCAAGGGTGGGGACACCAGAGTGACATTTCAAAGCCAGACTGCAATGTAATAATGGGGCTGGGGAGGCCTGGAACAAAAGAAGCTACTCACTGACATCAAAAGCCTTGCTTTGGAACCAGACACTGCGTGGAAGAGCTTGGCCAGAGGCTTTGTACACAGTGACCTGGGTCTGCTACCCATATCCCCATGGAGGAGCCCAGACTGTCTGCAGATGAACCAGGGCTAGAATCTGGAGGTTCCACAAGTTGGTCTCACAAAGCTTCGAGACAACCACCAAGGTTTTCCACAATCTGGTTTACACACCTCTTTACATCAGCATCACTGTGGTTGCTCATTTAAAATACTGTTTCCTGGTTCCTATCCCACACCCAGAAAGCCAGAATCTGTTGGTGTGGGACCCAGGAAGCTGGATTTTAACAGTCCACCGCAAGTGTTGTCTATGATTTAGTCTCACCAAAGCCTGGAACAGCAGTTAAAAGCACTTGGGTTGCCTTGGGTAGGCTGGGCTGTCTTTTGGTAGAACATGTCTTTTCAACTGAGGAAGAACCAGTGTAGAGCTGATCTCAGAGCTCTTTGTTTTCCAAACATACTCGAAGGCTGACCTCTCTGGCACCCTTCCTCCAGCCTTTCCCACATTCTCAACTGAAAATGACTGGGACACACCCCTTGAATCAAAGTGTCAACCAGCTAATCTGATCCATTAAGCCTTGCTAACTGATTTATGCCATTGAGCAAGGTCTAGCCCCCTGCTTCTCAAACCTTAGCTCACATCAAAACCACCCAAAGCACTTGTTAAAATACATTTTACTGGGTTCCACCCCTGGAGTAACTCTGGGGTGAGGTCTGAGAACTTGCATTTCTCACAAGTTCCCAGAAGATGATGCTAATGCTACTAGTCCAGGACCACTGGTTCTCAAATTTGTTGGATATTTAAGCTCCTTAGAGAGCTTTAAAAAAAAAAATCTTAATGAGCTGGCCACACCCCATTCCAATTCAGTCAGAATAACTAGGGGTGAGACCAGGCTATCTGGTCTTTCTAAATTATCTCAGGTGGTTCTAATGAGCAGGCAGCCAAGTTTGAGAATTATTGGTCTAGAACTGTGATTCTCAAAATTGATCATGCTTAAGAATCTGTGGAGTGTGCTATAATGCAGATTTCTGGGCCTTCACAAAAAAAAAAAAAAAAAAAAGGTTCAGAATGTCATCAGTAGGGCCTGCACACTGGGATTTTTCTATAAGCACCTTCAGGTGGTGACAACATAAGCTAAACTGCAGAACCTTTAGTGGCACATTAGAATCTCATTGGGGTGCTTTTTAAACATCAGTGTCTTCTTGCCCAGAGATTCTGATTCAGTTGATACAGACAGTGGCCCTGTCATCTATAATTTTCATAGCTCCCCAGTTATTTTAATATTTTAATATACAACCAGGACTAAGAACCATTGGTTTATGCATCAGTATCACCTGTGGAACTTGTTAAACTACATAGATGCCCACTCCCTAAAACAAAGCTAGCAAATCAGAATATCCACGACTGATACCAGAATATGCTTTTTAACAAGCCTCAGAGAATATTCTAAGCATAGTCATATTTGAAAACTATTGGTCTAAATTTCCCTTTTCAGCCATGGACTTTTGAGAAAATCTTTGAAAATGATTGGCTTAGACTAATGTAATTCTTATTGTCTCTACTTATAGCGAGTATTTCTTGAGTACTTTGTATATGCCTGCTGCTTTAAGTACATTATTACTGACCCATACAGCAACCTGGCAGGATTAAATTTTGAGAGGAGGACAGGGACAATATATTTGTCCAAATCCAAATGCTACCTAATATGAAACTGTTCCAATTCTATGGTGAAACATTTTGCCACTCTGGGCTCTTGGTAAAAATGGAGATATGGCCCATTATGGTTCTGTATGACCATCCTCTCTGGCAGTAGTGCATTGAATTCCAGCCCGCAGCTTCCTAATTGCTCATCTGCTCACCAGGTCACTGATGAACACATACTTTTGAACACTTAACAATGCCCTTGGAAAACATACTTTGCCTCATTTTACCTCCACTTTTAGGGTATGATGATTCTCTGGAGCTAAAGTGGCCTATGGCTTGGATTAATAAAAGGGCAAACCCTTCAAATAGCTGCAGCCCTTTCAAACCACAGAACAATACCCATTCAGGTGCTGGTGACATCTAAGATGCAGTCCAAGGACTAATGATGGTGATGGAATTCACTTATGCACCCCAGGGTCTAAGTGCAAAACTAGAAATCTCCCTAATGCATGTAATGCTGAAAGCTCCATGCAACTTTTTTTAAGGAAGGGAGGGAGGGAGGAAGAAAAGGGTAAGAGAAAAGAAAAAAGAGAAGAGAAAGAAAGAAAAGGGAAAAAAAGGAAGGGAAGGAAAGGAAAGTAAAAGAGAACAGCATGTTTTTGGTGCTGAAGTGGTATTCTTGGAGCAGACATAAATCATGTTGATATTGATCAAGGTACAAAGATGGGGAGAAGTCAAGATCTAACACCAGTTGGTGACAGTGACAAGTGTCTTTGCTGCTTGTTCATTGGTGAATTCACGAGATCTTTATGGCTTGATTAGTGTGAGATTAGTATTCTTCTAGAATATCTGGGTCTATTCCCTTTTTATCTAGACTTCGTCATACTTCTAATATTTTCTTATATTAATTACCAAGTTTAATTACCACAGGGGAATAGAAATCATATGTATTTTTTCAATCCCTAAATAATCCAAAATAGCTATACCCAAGTAGAAGTTTATGAATTATAAATCATATATTGCTTTCCTTTGCTTTCCACAACAAACATCATCTGACTTTTGAGCTCCTTGTCTGCTAAATGGATAAAAGTGTGAAGAGTAGAGGGAGATTTCAACTTACCATTTAAATATAACTCAATTAATTCCAGTATGAAACATTATTTTGTCTCACCCAGTATCTTTGGAAGAAATGCTCCATCTTTCAGAATGTATCTTCCTTCCCTATTTCCCTTAACCAAGATGGCTCCTGGGACTTCTGTGTGTGTTTTTGTGTACTTGTGATAGCAGGGCAGAAGGGCAGGAACTGGATGGATGGTCCACATGCTGATCTCCTTTGCAGATGTCTACACTTATCTTTTCCTTGGACATCTGAACCTGTGGACTATTGTAGGGAATTGATACCACCTGATTCTTTTGGAAACTGCGCTAACACCCACAGGTAGAGTCTATTATCCATGAAGTGTCCTCTGGCTATAAATACTGCTTATCTGCAATCCAGATGCTCTCTTATCTCTTCTGTTCCATTGGCTCCCTTGGCATTTTTGTGTTCCCTTTGTGGGGACAGATTTTCCTAGTTGAATTCTATGACCCCAAAGGCATGTGCTACATTCTGTGAGTCAAGACTGCTCTCTTCCCAACTATCTCCACCCTTCTTTAGCCATTTCCAATCTGGCACTCTGGCAACAGTGGAGCTTCAAGTTTTCCCAGACTACACCCTAGGAAGTGAGGGATAAACTCCATTACTCTGGATTCCAAACTCATAATTTTCTGGCAACATCTCATCCTAGTTCAATCTGTCTTTCTACCCTAGTTTGGAATGTGCATAGTTCAATGTGGCTGAAGAAAAACTCATAATTATGAAAACTGGTCTTACTTTAAATTCAAGATCATTGAGCTCAATGCTGCCCTAGATCATTTACTCTAGCATTCTATCCATGATTTATTTCGTACCTTCTCTGCTCTCTTCCTAGCACTTCCTAACTCATACTCACTCTCAGCTGATGAAAGGTCATCCAATTCATTGAGAATATGGAAACTGATAGAAAAGCACCGACCATCTCTACCCAGCTCTTCCCTTCTGTTACTATGAACAAGCAATTTGTTCTTATAACTAAAGTTAACTCTTCCAATTCAGCATTAGATCCCATTATCAGCAATTCTCCCCTATCTCCTACAGCACCCTTTTATCCCCTCTACTCATTCAATCTCACATCACTTGTACACACTGCAACCTCTTTTCCTACCTTGAACCATATCCTCTTCCATCCCTCTTCCATCTAACACCACACTTGTCTGCTTTCCTTTATGGCAAGCTCCTGATAAGATTTAGTAAACCCACCATTTCTACTTCCTCCATAGTTGCCCTCCTTCCCCCTGCCACAATTCCACTGAAACAACTCTTTTCAAGATTACTAATGACCTCCATATTACTCAATCTAGTGGTCAATTCTCAGTCCTCATCTTAACATAGCAGCATCTGACAAAGTTGATTGAGTTTTCTCCTTGAAATACTTTCTTGGATTTCTGAAAATCCTGGTTTTATTCTGACTTCATCATCAATTCTTCTCTGGCCCCTTCTCTAATCTCTGAATGTGAAGCGACATAGAGAGCACAGTCCTTAGGCCTCTTCTCTTCTCCTGTCTTCTCTCTCTCTCTCTCCTTTCAATTTGTTGATTTTAGAGAGCAGAGGTGTCAAACTCATTTTCACCAGGGGCCACATCAGCCTCAAGGTTGCCTTCTAAGGGATGAATATAATTTTAGAACTGTAAAAATGTAACTACTCCTTACCAGTTAAGCAAGCCAGGTAGAAACTAAGTGCCAGACCGAAGGTGATGGGTCTGATAAAATAAGGTGGAGGGCTGGATTTGGCCCACAGGTCTTGTGTTTGCCACCCATGTTTTAGAGAAAGAGGAAGGAAGGAAAAGAGAGAGAGAGATGAAAATATCAACTCAATATTCCACCCATCCATGCATTCACTGGTTGATTCCTGTATTTGCCCTGACGAGGAATTAAATCCACAACCTTGTTGTAATGGAACAATACTCTAGCCAACTGAGCTACCTGGTCAGGGCCTCTTGTCTTCTTTTTTATACTCAGTCAGCCCTTGGCATTCTCATCTACTCTCCTGGCTTTAAATATCATTCATACTAATGATCCTAAATATTACTTTCACCTTAAACCTCTCCCATGAACTCTAAATTTAAGTCTCCAATGTCTAGCCCAAGGTTTCATTTGGATGATCAACAGGCATTTCAAATCTGACTGTCCATAAGTAAATTCCAATCTTTCTCCCTAAAATGAGCTCCTTCTACAATCTTCTTCAATGCAAGAAGTAGCAATTGTCTACTTCCAGTTCCTTGGGACAAAATTCCTATCTATTCCCCTCAGATTGCCAAAGCTCATCCATTAGCAATCTCGTTGGCTTTACCTTCAAAATACATCCAGAATTCACCTTTCCCCTGTCTCTGTCACTGTAACTCTATGTCTCATAAGAATTATGACATTAGTCACCTGTTTTCTGCTTCCACCCTCGTCTCCTTTCAGTCTATTCTCAATATAACAAGAATTATCCCTTTAAATTTAAATCAAGTAGGTCATTTGTCTATTCAAAAGTCTCCAGAAATTTCTATCTCAGAATAAGTGCTGAAGGGTTTACAAGATCCTACACAATCTACTCTCACCCTTTCCTGCCACTAGGCCCTACCAATAGTTAACTGACCTTATTTCCTATTCCTGTTCTTCCTTCATTGATTGTTCTCTTAAAACACCCTTAGTCAGTTCCCTCACCCTGCTTCAGGCATTGTTCAGATGTTGCTGTCTTAGTCAAGCCTTCTATAATGACCCTAATTAAAAATCATTAGCCCACCTCCACTCCACCTCCTTATGCTATCTACTTCCTTGCTTTGTCTTCCCTATAGTATCTTTGAACCAATTAATATGTATTTTACATATGTGTTTACTATCTGGCTCTCTCAATAGGATGCAAGGTCATGAAGACATTTTACTAGAACAATAGGTATTCAATAAATAATTTTTAATATATCTTCTTATTTCTAATGCTCACTAAGATTTTGACCTGCAGAAAAGGAACCAAGGTCCACTTATCATACCACTTGCCTTTGTTCTTCATTTTCTCCTTCCTTAAAGACTATGTATGGCAGATTGAATATAAGTGTTTATTTCCATTTCTCCCCAAACTCATTTTTCAAAGTAAAAAGTTTATAGATATTTAAAATTTTAAAGCTGAACCAACAAATTTTAAATATGGTTGCAACCACCAGACAAATCAGAAAGCAGTTACCTCTGGGGACTGTGAATTTGGGGATGTGAAGTTTAAGGCAAGGGATGATGTTGTTGAATTTGTTTGTTATTGTTGTTTTTAAGCATTACAATACGACTACAAAAATTCTAAAAGAAGCAGATAAAGTACAGTTATAGAAGGAGATTTTAATATACGCCTTTCAAATGAGTGAGATCTAGCAGGAAATACAGAGAAACTGAATGTCTGTTTTAATTATTGCATTTGTTTTATTTATTTATTTATTTTATTATTTTTAGAGAGAGGGAAAGGGAGACAGGCAGAGAGGGAGAGAGACATCAATATATGGTTGCCTTTTTCACCTGCCTCCAACTACGGACCTGGCTGGAGATCTGGCTTGCAACCTGGTTATGTGCCCAGGTTGGGGAATCAAACCAGCAACCTTTGGGTTCTCAGGCTAGTGCCTTATCCATTGTTCCACCAGCCAGGGCTGCATTTGTTTTAATTACCAAAAAAAGTTGACATCCATTAAACAAAAATATATTGAAATGGTTACAGAGTGAAAGGTCTCCAAAATGAGCATGTTCCCCCTCAGCCCATGGTTGGGAAATTGGGGAATAGGGTAAGGGAGAATGGAGGATACTGCCGTTAAGGTATTTTGCATAATAGAAGGGCAAGGTGATAGCTAGAGAAGAGCTGTTTCTACCACCCCAGGGCAAAAAGTGTGTAGTGACTTTCAGGAAATATCCTGATTCCTGACAGTACCCAAGGGAGGCAGAGGTCCCAGAATCACCGGGTCACTCTTGCCCAGATTTAAAATGGCAACCTAAAGAATGTAAACAATATAGGGTAACTGGCAAATGTAGCTCATTGTGGAAGGAGTCACAGATGAGGTCACATAGAAGGTTCTGGATTAGGATTTTAAAAAAGGGCAACAGCCTTAAAAAAGAACCATGAGGTAGAAACAATGAGCAAACAGCTATGCAGTTTGTAGTCAGGATTCAGCCATTAGGCCTGGGCTAGTAAGAAAGCAAGTATGCTGGGCAGTGGGATGAATGTAATACAACTATAAAATTGAATTTAAAAAATAATTTAAAAAATAAAATAATAAAAAAGAAAGCAGTCATGCTTCTCCTTTGATTAAACATGCTCTAGCTGACTCCAAAGCCACCAAGGATTCTGTCTTGCAGACCCAGATTATTTGCACTCCTGGAACTCAGAACATACACAAAGATACTCTCTTACGATTTGTGCCTTTCCTGGACCTCCTCATAATCCAGTGTAACATGGCACATGCTTTCCTGGGCCATTACACGAAGGCTGAGGGCAACCTATTCTAGTTCCTGAAAAAGAGGGCTACAGCATGAGACCCACAAGTGTTCCTTCCAGAGGGACTAGGGGACTATTTGCACAGCTGGCTTAGTAAAGTAATGAGATCAGCAACTATTGGGCTTGGTTTTGCTTTATAGCCTTTTGGAGAGCAATGGAAGTGGTGGGTCTCATGGGGAAGCAGGGCTCTGAGCTGAAGTGCTCCAGCTCCTTACCCCACCCCCACCCCCACAAGGTCAAAATCTTGTAAATAGCCCTGGCTGGTAGCACAATGGTTAAGGCCCTGGCCTGCTAACCCAAAGGTCGCAGGTTCGATTCCCCAGCCAGGGCACATAACCAGGTTGCAAACCAGGTCTCCAGTCAGGTCTGTGGCTGGAGGCAGGTGAAACGCAACCATACATTGATGTCTCTCTCCCTCTCTGCCTCTCTCCCTTCCTCTCTCTCTGGAAATAATAAAATCTTAAAAAAAAAAAAAATTAAAAAAAAAGATCTTGTAAATAAAAACTGTTTCTCTCAACACTAATTGTGGGTCTTACACCAATTATGCACAAGGCTCCATGTGCACAGGCCCCTGTTTGCTCAGTTACAATAAAAATCAATCATGCACAGGGCTGCAAAGAAAACCTCAAGAAAATAGGAAAAGCAGAAATTTTACAGACCTCATTCTCTGGTAAGAACCCAATAAAATTATAAATAAATTATAAAATGGGTTTTAGAAATTTAGAAATTCTTTTTTCTCTTGATGCAGCCTAGCTTCCAAAAGCACTTTCTCCCTGTGGACACAATACATAAAAGCTTCCTTGACGATCAGAACAGAGCAATGACTTGGGTTGTCTAGCCAGTGACCATCCTGCCCCTGAAGCATTGAAAGTCATTGATTGAAAGGATGGGGAGCCATATGGCATCTTGATTGAAGAGGATAAAAAATACATTAAATAATTCCTAGAATGTATCTACTATTCATAAGTATGGTTATTACTTTAAATCCAGAGCCATAAAATGTCAATCAACTGGTGAAAAGGACCAGAATTGCCAATCTAAATTGCACCTCCACGTCCATCTTTGGTCAGTTCTCTGGAAAGATTAATAAGCAGAGGTAAGAAGATTTATTGATGGATGGGATTTCAACCAACAGCTGAGAAAAATGTTAAAATATCTGGATAAGTACTCTCAATGTGGTATGCCAGTAAAAATGGATATCCTGAACCCCACCCCTGACCAATTGAATTAGAATGTGTAAAGCTCAAATTGTACATTTCCTAAAAGGCTTTTAGATGGATTTTCAAATGTGCTAAAGTTTGGGAACTACTGATTTACATAATCCATTAACAATCAGAACCTCCTATAATCCAGAGTGAAATAAAATCATGGAAGGAAATGGATCTATTATAGCAGATTTTTTTTTCTTTTTTAGTCTATTGTTTTATAACTTATTTCAAATGAAATTCCTAAGAATAACTACCTGACACACTTTAAACAAACTATTTTATTTCATTATCTTTTATAATTCTGACTTTGACTCCAATTCCTTAGCCATTATAATAAAAGGAATAGTAAAGTGTCATTTTAACTTGGCATGGGGATATCTGGTTTTCATCTACATATTCCATGTTATGACTGCCACTTCCACCTTCCAGCACAACACCCAGTCAGTGTCCACACTTTCAGGATGTGTATTCCCACCCCATTTGTTCATTGCCCATGATAATCCCCATTAATAATGACTTCCCACGTAAGGTATTTCACAAAATAATAAAAAGTGATCATAAATCTTTTAAGTGATAAGTTCTACGAATATATTCTAAAATCTCTCAAGCAAGTGCTTGGAGAAGTATACTAATTATAACATAGCTTATAACAACAACAAAAAGAAAAGTAGAATCAGCCTAACTATAGGTAGCTACTTAGTTAGAATTAAGTTTATCTGCAACAAAGAGAACATATAAAGTAACTGTCACTTACGTAAAACAGAAATATATTTCTCTCTCACCTAAAGAAGTTCATAGGAGGTAGGCTATCCTGCATTGTATGACATCTTCACAATGTTATCAGGGACCCAGGTTACTATGCCAGCTCACCATTCTCAGAAACTGGTTTACATGCCTCCAAGTGTTTACTGTTATCTTTTTCAGCCACATGCTCATACTTGCTACATTCTCCCAGGCACACTTACCACCCACAATAAGAAAGGGAGAACTGGTGGAAATCTGAGAAACTAGGCAGAAGGAAAATTGTTTCAATTATTGCACTGAACCAAGTTTACTGCATTTGACTTAAAACTTAAATTTTTCTTCCCACCTCTATATGTATATGGATGGGAACTATTAATGAAATTTGTATAATTAAAGGAAAATTTCCTTAAATTATATTTCCTGTTCACCTGAGTATATTATGAGTAAATTTACAATCCTCTTGTAATATCTCTAGCAAAATCTTAAAAACATTTTTATTTTAAAGTCTTTTTCAGATTACTTTATTATCTTGGTTTAGAGGTAAGGGACTGAATTCTTACAGAGTCCAAATTGTTAAATGGGACAAAAGGGCCCTATTTTTTGTGTTCCCCTCAAGGCATATAATATCCTCCTTCCTGGTCCAAGGAGGAAGTGAAATCCCTAAGTCTCACTCACTGTCTTTACTGTCTCTTCTACTCAAAATGTTCTAGGCTTAATAAAGATCAGTTTTTCTTTCACTTTCTTTTCCTATTTCTTGGGACTTCCCCTAGTACAAAATCCAGCTACCTAATCTTTGGAGTCCAGCACAAAATGAGTAAAGGCCCCTTGTTAAAAAATTATTAGATATTTCAAAATGATATTAAAACAAGTACAGGGCCCTGCCAGCACAAGCATGTGTGACTGTATAGATTGCATACCCATTTAGCTGGTCCTGCCTATATACAAGGCCTAGAGGTGGTAGGGGTTTTTTTGTTTTGTTTTGTTTTTAAATTTTATTGTTGTTGTATTACATCCATCCCCATTTTGCTCCCCTTTGTCTCCCTCCCCTCCCACCCATTCCCCCCAAAGTCAATCCCAAGGTGGTAGGTTTTGAACTTTCACTTTTTCTACACTGTATAATAACCTCCTGGTTTCTGATTCTGGTTTCTTGCTTAGATCTTAAGGCTAATTAAAATAACTTTTCTAAATTTAAAGGAGCCTATACTTTAAGCTTATTTTCTTGACTCAAACAAAATCTAACTGGAAGAACAAAGCTGATTAATAACTTTTTTGAAAAGAAATGGGCATTTCCCATCCCCTTTCCTAAAAGCCCTGACAGTTACACTTCAGTGTGGATAATAAGATTTTCAAGATAGAAAAATAAAACAGGAGGAAATTTTTTTTTTAAATATAAATCCTTAACCCAAGAATGGGAGATTATAAAAAAAGAATAATGGATTTGAAAAGGAACTGAGTAGAAATTCAAGAAATTAAAATATGCTCATTTAAATAAAAAAGAAACTGAAAAGAGAATTACCGACCTGAGAGCTGAAAAAGATAACAATAAACACTGCAAGAAAAAAATAATAAAGAGAATATAAACAAGATGCTAAGAGATATGGAAGAAAGAAAGGAGATGATTCAATATATTTCTAGTAAAAATTCTAGAAGAATTCAAATAAATGAGGAAAGAGGCAATATTTAAACAAATAGCAGATGATAATTTTCCAGAACCAAAGAAATACTTAAAATTAAAAATAAATGAAAATTACACTGAGTCATGAACAAGACAAATGAAAACAATTCCAAACATGGACATACTGTAGTTAAACTACAAAACAGTAAGAAAAGAACTTAAAATCAAACAGAAAGAAAAGGCAGATTATCTCAAAGTGGAAAAAATAAATCACACATTCAGACTAGCTGCTGACTAACAGCACATCTTTCCTTGGAAGCAACAGATGCCAGAAGGAAATAACTTACATATTCAAAGTGTTCAAGGGGAAAACTGACAATAAAATTCTATCCACAGATAACTGATCATGCAAGAGTGAAAGTGGTGGAAGTACATTTTTATACATCTAAAGCCCAAGAGAGTTAGTTGACCCTCACAAAAAAAAAAACAAACAAACAAACTGCTGAAAGAGAAACTTGAGCAGAAAAGAACAGGAAGCAAGAATGAAAGATGGAATTTAATAGCAATGGTGAGAGAAAAAAATGATAAGAATATGTTAACTACCAATAACCATAATTTTGTACATAACAAGATAGAACTAAATCTCTAGACACAGTAGGATAGAAGACTGAAGAGAGTTGTTTATAATAAAAAGAAAATGTGCTAAATTCCTTTCCCTGGCTGGTGTGGCTCAGTGCCTAGAGCATCAGCCTATGAACTGAAAGGTTGCTCCTTTGATTCCCGGTCAGGGCAGGGGCACAGGAGCACAGAGACAAAGTTTTGCTCCTTCCCTTCAAGAAATAAAATCTTTGCCCTGGCTGATGGCTCAGTACATAGGCACCGGCCTGCGAACCCAAAGGTCGCTGGTTCAATTCCCAGCCAGGGCACATAACCAGGTTGCAAGCCAGGTTTCCAGCCAGGTCCTTAGCTGGAGACAGGTGAAAGGCAACCATACATTGATGTTTCTCTATCTCTCTGCCTCCCTCCCTTCCCCTCTCTCTAAAAATAATAAATAAAAATTAAAAAAAAAGAAATAAAATCTTTAATTGTGTACGTGGACAACAGGTGGGATTGACTTTGGGGGGAATGGGTGGGTGGGGAGGGGGACAGAGGGGAGCAAAAAGGGGATGGATGTAATACAACAACAATAAAATTAAAAAAAAAAAAAGAAATACAATCTTGTTTAAAAGGTGCTAAATTACTTGCCTGTTTAGAATGAGAATACAAATTAACATTAACATTTATTTTAAAATAATGTGAGTTGTGTATTACAAAATTCTAAAGATACCTACTAAAGAACTAGAAATGGAATACACAATTTTCAAACTAATTTTTAAAAAAGGAAAATAAGCCCTGGCTGGTAGCACCATGGATAAAGTGCCGGCCTGCAAACCCAAAGGTTGCTGGTTTGATTCCCCAGCCAGGGCACATAACCAGGTTGCAAGCCAGGTCTCCAGCCAGGTCTGTAGCTGGAGGCAGGTGAAAGGCAACCATACAATGATGTCTCTCTAACTCTCTTCTCCTCTCTCTAGAAATAATAAATAAAAAAATATTTTTTTAAAAAAGGAAAATAAATAAAACTTAACCACTCTATAAAAAATGAGAAAAGGTAAAAATAAACAAAATAAAAAAATAAAAGTAAACAAAAACAAACAAAAATGGTATAATTCCAAATATGTCACACACTGTAAATAATACAAATAAATAAGACTCATCCGCTACTGCAGATATTCATGGGTAAATCAATTTAAATGAGAAAAGCAACTTATAAGATGATATTTACCAAAGTGTCCCTCATATATGTTTTAAAAACACATATATACACAATTACATACTGTATTTGACATATAACTAGGCACATAAAAGTTATTTTAAAATAATTTAAGGATACATCTTAGATTCAAACATCAACTGTTTTTGGCAATGGGTAAGAGAGGGAATGGGAAACAAGCAGGACTTCAATTTGATCTGTGATATTTATTTTTTAAATTACAAATAACTAAAAGCAAATATAATGAAATATGACTGTATAGTAGACATATAGGTTGTTTATTATGCTTCATACTATTTTGTATTTTCTTCACTTTCCAAAACTATATACAATAAAACAAAATATACATATCAACATGGGGGGGGGGGGGTGAGGTGAAAATATGTCTCAGAAAATACTGTTTATTGCCTAAGTTTATTACAAAGTATTAGGATCTATATTTAAAAATTCAAAATACCTGTAGTTGGAGGCAGGTGAAAAGCAACCATACATTGATGTTTCCCTCCCTTTCTTCCTCCCGTCCTGCCCTTCTCTTTAAAAATAATGAATAAAATCTTTACTTAAAAAAATGCAAAATACCTCTAAGAATTCATTATTCAGGTTTTATACTGATTGAAATCAACCTTCCAGTTAATTGATCAGAATTAGTGAAATTTTCATGCTCAAAAAGAGCAAAAAGTATGTAACCTGGGTTGCCTAATGATGGGCATCAAATAATAATGAAAGATTTTGTTTTGAAAAAATATTGTGGTCCCTTGAACTAGGAAGCATATAGTAGTACCCAAAGGACTGTGTCACTTTGTTGATGAGCCTTAGGTTTTAAAAATTAGTTTCTGAGCCTCTTCAAAGAATCTAATTTAATCTTCGAGTTAAAAATCTGGGGCACAAAGAGGTCATTTTCAAAGAAAATTGGAGCACAGTCTTCTTTTTAAAAAATTCCAGAAATCTGAATTTAGAGAAAAATAAACTAGTAGTTTATTTAATAAACTTCTATTTGAGTTTTATTTTAAATCTGAGAAGTTTGGTTTAAGCCGTAGAGGGTTAATGCTGTTCTTGGTTATGTAATAAATGACATCATTTTGTAAAATACCCTCCTTTTCATAAAGTGATCAGTGTAAGCCTGAACTATCATGTTCATTGAAGTTAGATTCACAATGGGAATGAAAAAGGAGATTCTTGTCATTATAGAAGAAGCTTGTCTTGGTTCACCCTATAGCTCCTTTAAATTAAAAAAAATATGCAGCCTTTGTATTAAGATTTGCTAACATCAGTAAAGCTCAGGCAACATCCAGTAGTACCCTCCTTTGGTTGGCTAACTTATTTTCTGAAGGTCATGTAGGGACATGGCTAAGGAACAAGAGGAAAACCTGAGGCTGGCCTGTGACTGCTAAAATTACACTGGACTCTTTGTGTATGGTCCCTCAGTCATTGATCTCCAAATTAAAAATAGCTCACAAGTTAACCTTGGGTCCTTTTGGCTTGGGAGGGCATGGAAACATGATGGCAGAGACATGGTAGGGCATATGCTGGGTAAAATCAAGAGCCTTTCCTCATCCCCAATATTAGAGAGCACAGGATGGTAACCAATAGCCTGCCATTAAAGTGAACTCTGTCTTGGGTTAGGCTGTCTCTGTATAGGGAGATTTTTTTCATTGGCCACCTATACTGGCTTTCATGGGACCAACGCAAGTGGAGGGCAGATGATCAGGACCAAAGCAGGGCTGAAGGGTTTGGTGCAGTGTTATGCAGTTCAGTTTGTCCTTGTGCATTTGTGCCACAAATTCCAGGAAACAATACTTAATTGTTCAAAAGACTTAATTGGTCAAAAGAATAAACATACTCAGCCATAAAAAATACATGAAATATTGCCATTTGCGATGACATGGAGAGATCTTGAGAGTATTATGCTAGGTGAAATAGGTCAGAAAGAAAAGGACAAAAACCATATGATTTGATTCATTTGTGTAATATAAAAGAAAGTAACAAATGAAACAAACTCATAGATACAGATGAGAAAAATGGTTACTAAAGGAGAAAGGATGGAAGAAATGTGAAAGTGGATAATGCGGAGTCAAATATATGGTAAAAAAAGAAAAGTAGACTTTGGATGGTGAGCACACAACAGTTTATACAGATGCACAATTATAATGTTGTAAACCTGAAAATTATACAATGTTACTAACCAATGTTACTCCAACAAATTAAATTTTTTAATTAATTAAAAATTTTTAAAAATTGTGACTAGGTATGGTGACAGACATTAACAAAAGTTATTGTACTAGTCGTTTCACATTACGTACAAATATTGAATCATTATGCTGTACACTTGAAACTAATACCACGGTATATGTCAATTATACCTCAATAAAATATAACAAAAAATAATAAGTTGGTCCAAAATAAATATTCTCAGAAATTGGCTAAAAATGAATATTCTTTGTTTGGTGAAACAGAAACCTTTTGTGAAAGGTATGTTTTGAAAGAAAAACATATCCCTTGGTACACAAAACAAGTCCTGTTTTCTACACAGTTAGCAGGTGTTAACAGTGACCCCCTCAGGCAGAGATATGGGGTCCTTGCACTCCTTCAGAGCTCCATTCCTTAGTGTGTTGTTGGTTCATTGGTTTGGTTACAAAGTCAGTTAGCTCTTTGGACAGTTACATCAGTCTGGGTATAGCAACCACCTCCTGACACTCGGTTTCATATTTGATCCCTGAGTGAACAAACAACTTAATCCAACCTCTCTTGTTTCTTTCTGACTGACAAGCATCCTGTCTTAACATCCTTGTGCCACTAAAGGTTACAACTACTGAGGAAAAGGCAACCTGATTTCCATGTCCCATTGGTCAGGCAAAAACACAGGCTGAGTGTAGACTTCTATAGCCAAGCAGCCCTCAAAGCATCCATTATCTTGTAAATGAAATTGCTTGGTACGTGATCTGCTTTCATGAAGTCTCAGGCCTCTGACCTCTGGAAGCTTTCTTTAAAAAATGAGAAGGAGGGATGGGAGTTTGTTTGCAACCAAACTAATCAAGTCTACTAAGCCTCAGCATTTCCAAAGTTCAAGGGCCAGGGTTTGTCTCTGGACTTAGCCCAGCTCAGCAATGAGAAGCATTTCCAGGACTTCCTCTAGGTACTGGCCAAAGGGCGGTGTGTATTTGTGTGTTACCAACAAAACCAAGGACTGCACTCTATATCTCACCCAAGAGTGTCTCTCAGCAGGTCCCAGATCAGTTACCAAAAAGGGGTTTCAGTCAGGAGAGGTTTTCAGGTTAGTGAGAGATGCTCTTGAGATAGAGCCAGACACCTCCCCCTAAACAGCACAGTGGAATAGTCCTCAGTTGTTTTTCCTGGGGCCTCCTTATCCCCTGTACAAAGAAATATGTTCTGAATTACATGTGCTGTACTTACTTTGGTGCCTCTGGCTATTCTGTTGCTTTTATTTCTCACAGACTCCTCTGTACCACTTAATAAAAACTTTTAAAAGCCAAGAGGGCTTTTTAAAAAAAAGTATTATGCTAAACTTACAAATCAAACAATGACAAGCAAAGGTATATAAATGAAATTAAGTGGCCCAACTAAAACTCCAGCTTTCTCTCAGGCAAAACTCTCTGAAACATTTTCTTTGTGAATAGGATTCAGCTCATACCCTTAAACCAGGAAACCTCTCTTTATGCTGTGGGGAGAAGGATATAGCACTATTTTAGCAGACATGAGGTCCCTAGCCAGTCACTTCCTTGAATGAGTGGGTGATGATTCCTTTCCCTTTTGCTATAATTAATATAGTGATATCACTATATTTATATATAATTAATATAATTATATTAATATATAATTAATATCACTATATTATTTATAGCTTGCAATTTCACTCTTTATAGGCAATACTGCTTGCCCTCCAGAATGCATATGCCCCAGTGCATAAGATTGTCCTATACACAGTTGAATATAGTTGCTCTCATGCAAAGAGCAGTGCACTGTTCACAGGGTTTTCTCGGTCCTCCCTTGCTGTGGTTCTGGGGTGATGCACAAGTTGTCCATGAGCTCCCTGGTCAGATGTCATTCTTTCTCCAGAATGATATACTACCTCAAATTTCACCTTCAAAGAGTTACTCCTTTGGATGAAGGCATCATCATCTTCAAGAGTTCCCTGAGGCAGGGTATCTGAAAGGAAAGTGTCCAGACTTTGGAGTTGGGCAGATCTGAGTCCCAATGCAAACTCCTACTTACCAGCTG
Organism: Noctilio leporinus; assembly: GCA_004026585.1. Classification (NCBI taxonomy): domain Eukaryota; kingdom Metazoa; phylum Chordata; class Mammalia; order Chiroptera; family Noctilionidae; genus Noctilio; species Noctilio leporinus. Next base: position 18,969 of record PVIW01009248.1, read on the forward strand.
TGCAACGGTTGGTGAGTGACTTAGCCTGCTTGAGCCCAAGATTAGACTACATAAAAACCCAACAACTTTACAGGACTCCTATAAGGTGGCATCCATTTAGGCAATGTATATAGAGTACTCAACACATGCCCAACAGTGTAGGTTCCAATAAACTATAGAAGTCACTATAATTATTAAAAACAAGCATGGCCAGAAACAAAGCTATTACTACCTTGATATAAATGAACTTCTCAGCTCATTTTATAATATCCAGCTCAAAACCAAGTAAAGAATAAAATGGAAGCCAGATCAACTACTGACACTTCATAGCCCAGGAGCTATAAGGAAAGTTTTATCACCTTTTTATTCTGTCCCCTCAACTCATATTACATCCTAGAAGAGCTAGAGACAAGGACTTAGAGAAATCGCTGCTTAACATCATAGTTAATTGAGCAAGAACTCAAATAAGAACTCATATACCCTGTTTCCAGCCCAGAGTATTTTTCATCAAATGATGTATTTACCTATACACTAGTGAAAGGGTCAGTGGTAGCAAAAAACACTAGATCAGGAAACAAAAACCTCTTTTCCAATAAGAAAGAAATGTGTGGAAAATTCATGAAAGTAATAAAATGTTCTTTATCTTCTTGGTGTGTTGGCAACAGCTACTTAGATATATGTACATTTGTCAAAATGGATCAACTGGACACTTTAGTTCTATGTAGCTTATGGTATACAAATCATACCTCAGTTAAATTAGTTAATAAAAATATATACTTTTCTACTGTAGCTCTGACAACAATAATCTGCATAGTCTAAGTCAAGTCAGTTCACCTCTCTGGGTCTCAGCTTTCTGGTCTTTATAATGAACAGTTATAACTAAACAAGGGCTAAAGTCTCTTCCAGCTCAAACTACACTATATGATAAATAAGACCTCTTTCTTTCACTTTTGCCTTTATTTTATATCCACTGGGTTTAGCAGCAGTGTCACAGAAATGGGCACATACTTTAGTGGGAGTGGACAGTAACTTAATAATATGTGCAAGGGATTCAGTGTCTTTTATTGCATCATTAATTTTCCAGCCACACTTTAAAGAACACGATTGGTTTTTCACAGGAATCCAGCAATGCACCATAATTAACCTGTGGGATGGGGATAATCTGGTCCCAGACAAGTCATATCTGCCACTAGAGATAACAACTTTTACATGGAGGCCAGAGAGAATGTTTCCTGGACAATGGGAATGACTGACAGATATTCAACAGGAGGAAACTGAAGGCTCTGCCAAGTTTCATGGTAAAATGCTATTTCTCACGGTAAGGTCAAGCTGTCTCTAGTGTAGCTAGCTACTGCTTTTAAAAACCAAAAGGAACATGGCAGATTCAACAAACTTCATCAGGCATTGCAAAGGCCATCTGTTTAATTTATAAATAAAACTATTACTTTATAGCAACAAAAATCAAGAATTTGGATAAATGAAAAACTGAGACACATTGATAAGGAAATCTCTTAAAGGTTTGATCCCAAAGCCCATTGGGTGTAAAATGCCCACAGATGTTTGTAAGATTACATATATAAAAGGAAAGTTAAATTGGGCTTTCATAGGTAAGCATTATGCCAGGAGCAAGGGTTGACAATTAGTGCAATATATTAATGAGTATTTAAAAGGTAGAATATACTTACTGACACTAAATATTATAACTGCAAAGACTAAGAATCTAAAAATCAAAATTTAACATGCACAAATCAAGAATTAGTGCATTTACTTACGCAAACAGAACAGAAAAATCATATTTTAGTCTCAAGTAGCATTAAAAATGTGAGTAGCATTATTTCTCATTTAAAATTTTTGGGGAATGACCCTGTGATGGTTTTACCTGTCAACTTGACTGGGCCACAGGGTACTCAGGTGTTTAATTAAACATTATCATGAGTGTATCTGTGAAGGTGTTGCTGGATAAGATTAATATTTGAGTTGATGGGCTGAATAAAGCAGATTGCCCTCTGTTATATGCATCAGCCTCTTCCAATCTGTTGAAGGCCCAGATAGAACGAAGCGCTGAGTAAGAAAGAATTTACTCACTCTGCCTGACTTTCTTCAAGCTGGGACATGCAGCTTCTGCCTTTAGACTCTGGCTCATACTGCAGCTTCTACCTTTGGTTCTCCTGTTCTCAGGCATTTAATTCTGAACTGGAACTATAGCATTAGCCCTCCTGGGTCTCCAGCTTGCAAATGCAAATCTTGGGGCCTTTCACCATCCATAATCACATAAGCCAATTCCTTATAATAAATCTCTTTATATATATATATATTTTTTATATATACACATTTATATTTTACACACATACACATTATATATTTTACACACACACACACACATATATATACATATACACACATACACACACATATATGTTATATAGATGTACATACACACACATATAGAAGCAATGGTATAGTATGTATATATACAAGGTCTGTACTGAAAGGATAGGTAGCACAAAATTTTAATTATATTGAAATTGGCTTGATACTTTCAGGACAAGCCTGTCATATACATTGTGTGTGTATGTATGTATATATGATTGACAGAAAGTATACAGCCATGTACTATGAAAAATAGGGGCATTTATTAAATAAGATACATGATACAAGAAACATTGTACATAGGAAAATGATACCTCAGTCCCCTTCAAAGTAGCCTCATAGAGTTATCACCATCAACTTCCCCATTATATTTTCCTGAACCTGTCAACAGTGTGAAATCTCTTCCCTTTCAAAGGTGATTTTAATTTTGGGAAAAGACAGAAATTGCAGGGTGCCAAATTTGGGCTGCAGAGGGGCTGAATCACCTGGGTGATTTGATGTTTCACCCAAAAACTCTGAATGAGACATGAGGCAAGAATGGAGACACTGTCATGGTGAAGCTGCCAATCACCAGTTATCCATAGCTATGGCCTTCTGAATCTTCTGATTAGTTTCTGTGGAGGAGTATTCAAGCTTAATACAAATTTGATGCACTCATTGTTCTACTAGTTCAATCATTTTGAATAAGATAGCCACATGGTACATGTGCTCACTCAATGGCGTCTATTGCCCTCATTGACTAGTAGAGTACAGTGAAGTAGTCATTGTTCAAAATGCACATTCCAGTCCACTCTCTTTGGCTGCCAGGTTACATGGATATCATGCCAACAATTCTCATTATATTAACAAAGGCTGGACTTTTCCAGATAAACCTCATATGTAGATGTATCCTGTTTCTTTGAAGAATCCTGACTAATACAGGATTCATCCCTCAAATGATTCATCAATTGGTTCATTTTAATATCAGTCATCATTTTGGGAATTAAATATCAAAATGTACATTGAACACAGCCTTTGATTCAGCAATTGTCCTCCTAGAAATTTATCCTACATAAATACTTGAACATGTATGCTAAGAATTAAGAATATGGATCAAGGCCACCACATTGCATAATGTCAGGTTGGGAGGCAGCATTTCTAATGACACTACATCAATAGTACCCTTGAAGCATAACAAAGATGTTCACTATTCCATTGTCTGAAATGGCAAATGAATCAGCACAAGGCAAATTTCCATCAATGGCGGATAATTAAATTATGTTACAGATACATTGATAAAAACTGTAAATATTAAGCTTTTGTTGAAAGAAATAAAATAGTTTTATGTGATATAATAAGAAAAATGTCCAATACTTGAAAAACAAGAGCAAGGGTAAGATAGTGTGTAAAGCATGTTCCCATGTGTTTATACAGGATGCACACGATCAATTGGCAAAATTTTAGTACAATAAACAACATACCACAAAAGTGTTATATTTTGGAATAAATTTATTCTTATATGTAAATACATAAACAGAGTCATTATTTTTTCAATTGTTCAAAAAAGCCTCCATTTGCTGCAATAATATTCAATTCAACTTTAGAACCTTAAACACACTTTAACTTTTCTTTATGCATGGATATCATCATGTTTTCAATCTTAGCTTTAACAGCCTCTTTATTGGAATGAGATTGTTTATTAACTTTTCTTTCACAAGTGCTGAATACATAATAGTCTAAAGGATTTGCATATGGTGAACTAGGCAGCCAGATTTCCTTTGACCAGAATTCAGGAACATTGACACTGAGAAATTCTTGCACTTTTTTGGCATTATGTCCTGGTGCACCATCTTGTTGAAAGATAAAATGACATCCATTTGCAACTTGCTTCATCCACAGTACAACTACTCCTCTCAAAATCTCAAGGTAAGCATCCTGGATCTTCACTGATGATCTCCTGGATTCTGTGTACAATGTCTGGACTTGTGTGATCCTTGCATACCTTATTTGTTTTCCTTGTTGGTGTGACATCAGGATCAGCATCATATACCTTCTTCACATTGTCAAGTGTACATAAAGGGATGTTATTGAAGTCCACAATTTCCTTAGCAGTTGTCCCTGCACACAGTCCAGAAATTATGGTTGCTCTAACATAGTATTCCTACGATATGACAATTGCTCTCAGAATTTAATACTTTATATCTGAAACTATGATGTTAAACCATAACCTTAAAAACACAGTTTTTCAAAATTAATAAGAAGCATATGAAATAAGGAGATGCGAAGTTATTGATTGCATGCATCCTGTACATTTGTAGGCAAACACACACAATAATATTTCTGGAAGGGCACATAAATTGTAAATCCTTTCTAGTTGCTTTTAGAAAGTAAGACTGATGGCTAAAGTGACAAAGAATTCTATTTTTTGTTGTATGCAATTTTTTAATATAAAAAAACCTACAGTAATACAAAAGTTCATCTGTTCATTCAATAATTAAAGATCACATACTGAGCAACATGCTAAGTACCTTCCCAAGTTGGAAGTGCTCATTGTCCAGTGAAATTCTCTAGTTTGTTGTTATAGTTCTCAGTTAGTGTATCTAATGTTGCTATTGGGGGTAGTAAAATACTACTTATTTCACTAAATAGTACTTTTTGTGCCCCTACTATATGCTGGCACTCCTCTAGGTGCTGGAGATATATCAGTAACCAAAAGACACAAAAAAATATTGCCTTCATAGCTCTTACAGTCTACCTATTTAGATAAAAAATTCAGTGGGAAAGGGGAGAGGAGGAAAAATGAGATGAATGTAATATAACAACAATAAAAATATTTTTTTAAAAAATTCTGTGACCTATAAATACTCCCAGAGGGATGAACCCACAGGTGTATATGTGTGCATGTGATGGGTGTATGCACATGTGTATATATATGTTCACATGTGTCTGAGTTACAGTATAACTGACATTCACATAGACAACCCTATGCAGTGATGTCTGTGTTTACAGCAGATAAGATAGGTGTGTAAAAGTCCCTATAACATGTAAAATCTTAGTAATGATCAGATTCATCTTATATAACTCAGTGTGGACTACCTCTGCTGCTGCTGCCTCTTTTCCTCCACTTCAAACCCTTTTGAGTTGGCTGCAACTCAGGATACAGCTGCATCCCTAAACCCTTAAAATTTGACACTGGTCCTATCCTTGACATTTCCATCTGGTAAGTTTATAGAGATAGAGTCTTGCATAGTTCACCAAGGACAGGTTACAAGTACCTCATTCTGGGTTGTCATCCTAGTACCACCCTCTGGGGTTGAAAGCGGCTCCTTTCAACCAAGTCAATTGCTATAGTTATTCCAAATGTCCTGGAACATCCACAGAAGTACACACACACACACATAGATACATACAAGTGACTCCCTGCTTCTTTGCAACATCTTACTGGCTCCAATGCTGTAGTGGCTAGAATTGGCATGGGCTCATCGGACCTTCTCTTGTTCCTTTCCTACTTTGAACTTGGAGATTCACCTAAACTGCTTTTGGAACCAGTAGTCACAGGCAGTCAGAAACAGCTATTTGTCCTTCCTCATGTCAAAGATCAGAACAGATTGCTGATTGTTATTTCCACCATTATGACGCCAAGCCCTACAGTCTTTCTGGCTGACTCCTTTGAGTAGCTGGTGCTGGCCTTTATCACCTTATAATGATTTCCTCCCATCTGCAAAGGACTAATAGCTTCTGATTGGTGACAGGGCAACTGACCCAATAAATGTTATATTTAATATCTCTAGAAGGAACTTGGCAGTGCACAATACCCATGAGACACCAAGATGAGGAGTTTAATTTTAGAATCAAAATGTATTTTAAAAGGTAGAGTGGTCTGCTTTGTTTCTTGAGAATATAATGAGCAGGCGAGCAGACATTGATTTCTGCTGATGTTAACAGCAAGAATTATTGAACAGAGAAGTACAGGCTGCCCTAGTCTCCCCATCAGTCAATACTTACCTTGGTGTAACAACATCTGCATCATAGCAATGCCAGAAAGAGAAGAGAGTGAGCAATGGATTACAAAATTGTTTGAAGAAATAATGACTGAAAACTCCCTAACCTGGTGAAAGAAAAAGTCACACAAGTTCAGGAAGCTCAGAGTCTCAATCAAATGAACCCAAAGAGGCCCACATGAAAACACATCATAATTTAAATGGCAATGGTTCAAGAACAAAGAATCTTAAGAGCAGCCATAGAGAGATCATTACTTACAAGGGACTGGGCATGAAACATTCAATGTGACAAACAGCAAGCACCTACAACCAAGACTACTTTACTCAGTAGACAATCATTTAAAATTTAAGGGGAAATAAAGAGCTTGCCAGACCAAAAAACAAAAACAAAAACAAAATATTTTTAAACTCTAAAAGAGTTCATTACCACTGAACCAGTATTGCAAGAAATATTAAAAGGCCTGCTTTAAGAAGAAGAAAAAAAATACAGAGAGAAGGGAACATAGGTATAAAGAATAAAACAGCAATTCATAAGTACCTATCAATTATCACTTCAAATGTAAATGGCTTAAATGCTCCAATCAAAAGACATATGTAGCTGAATAGGTAAGAAAACATGACCCATATATATGCAGTCTACAAGAGACCCATGTCAGAACAAAAGATGCACACAGACTGAAAGTGAAGGAATGGAAAAATATTCCATGCAAATGGGAGCAACAACAACAAAAAGTTGGGGTAGCAATAGTTATATTAGAAAAAATAGACTTCAAAACAAAGGCTATACAAGAGACCAAGAAAAGCATTACATAATGATAAAGGGACCTGTTCAGCAAAAGGATATAATCCTTGTAAACATTCATGCAACTAACATAGGAGCACTTAAATATATAAAGCAAAACATGATGGACATAAGGGTGATAACATCAGTAAGTAAAACAGTTATAGTAGGGGAATTTAACACCCCAATGACATTAATGGATAGATCTTCCAGACAGAAAATCAAGGAAACAGTGGCCTTAAATGACACATTGGATCAGGCAGATTTAATTGATATCTTCTGAGAATTTCAACCCAAAGAAGCAGAATATATATCCATTTCAAGTGTACATAGAACACTTTATAGAATAGACCACATGTTAGGACACAAAACAAGTCTCAATAAATTTAATAAGATTAAAATCAAGCCCTGGCTGGTGACACAGTGGATAAGTACTGGCCTGCGAACCCAAAGGTCGCTGGTTTGATTCCACAGCCAGGGCACATAACCAGGTTGCAGGCCAGGTCTCCAGCCAAGTCCATGGCTGGAGGCAGGTGAAAGGTAACCATACATTGATGTTTCTCTCCCTCTCTGCCTCTCTCCCTTCCCCTCTCTCTGAAAATGATGAATAAAATCTTAATATTAAAATCATATCAAGCATCTTTTCTAACCATAATGCTATGAAACTAGAATTCAGGCACAAGAAAAAAACTGAAATGCTCAAACACATATAGTCTAAATATGTTATTAAACAATGAATAAGTTAACAAGAGCAAAGAAGAAGTCAAAAGCTACATGGAAACAAATGAAAATCAACGAACAACAACCCCAAAATCTATGGAACACAGCAATAACAGTACTAAGAGGGAAACTCATAGCTTTACAGGCCTGCTCAAGAAGATAGAAAAATCTCAAATAAACAATTTAACTCAATACCTTGAAGAACTTGAACAAAACCAAAACAAAACAAAAGCCCAGAGTAAGCAGAACGAAGGACATAACAAAGATTCAAGTAGAAACAAATAATAACATAGAGATGAAGCAAACAATACAAAAGATTAATGAGACCAAGAGCTGGTTCTTTGAAAAGGTAAACACAATTGACAAACCTTTTACCAGACTCATCAAGAAACAGAAAGGACCCAAATAAATTAAATCAGAAATAAAAGAAGAGTAACACCACAGAAATGCAAATGATTGTAAAAAAAATAATGTGAACAACTATATGCCAACAAATTGGAAAACCTGGGCAAAATGGATAAATTCCTAGAAATATACTAACTTCCAAAACTGAATCAGGAAAAAGCAGAAAATATGAATAGGACAATTATAACTACTGAAATTGAAGCAATAATCAAAAAACTCCCAGCAAACAAAAGTCCTGACCCATATGGCTTCACAGGGGAATTTTATCACACATTCAAAGAAAAACTAACACCTCTCTTTCTCAAACCATTCCAAAAAATCCAAGAGAAGGGAAGCATTTCAAGCTTATTTTATGAGACCAATATTATCCCAATTCCAAAACCAGATAAAGACACTACAAAGAGATAAATTATAGGCCAATATCCCTGATGAACATAGGTACTAAAATCCTCAACAAAATATTAGCAAACTGAATACAACAAATACATTAAAAATATCCTACACCATGATCAAATGGAACTTTTCACAGGGATGCAAGGTAGGTATCCTATTCACAAATCAATAAATGTGATACACCACATAAATAAAATTAAGGATAATAATCACATGATCATATTAATAGATGCAGAAAAACATTTCATAAAATCCAGTACCTATTTATGATGAAATCTCTCAGCAAAGTGGGAAACATAATAAAGGCCATATATGATAAATCCAGAGCAAATATCATACTCAACAGGCAAAACTAAAAGTATTTCTCTTAAGATCAGGAACAAGACAGAGATTTATACATTCATCTCTCTTATTCAACATAATACTTGAAGTCTAGCAATCAGACAAAGAAGAAAAAATAAAAGGTATACAAATTGGGGGGAAAAAAACTGTCATTATTCACAGATGACAAAATACCCTAAAGACTACACACACACACACACACACACACACACACACACACACACAAACTATTAGAAATGATAAATAAATTTGGTAAAGTAGCAAAATGCAAAAGTAATATTCAGTGGCATTTTTATACAACAGTAATGAACTATGAGAAAGAGAAATAAAAAGCCAATCCACTTACTATGCAGCAAAATAATAATAATAATAAACCTAGAAATACATTTAACCAAGGAGGTAAAAGACCTGTACTCAGAAAATTGCAGGATACTTTAGAAGTTGAGCAAGATATAAGTAAGCGGAAACATGTGTTATATTCATTGATCAGAAGAAGTAACATCACTAAAATATTCACACTACCCAAAGCAATCTACAGATTCAACACAATTCCTATAAAAATGTCAATGGCATATTTCACAGATCTAAATATTCCAAATCTTTATATGGAACCACAACAGACTCTGAATAACCTCGGCAATCTCTCTCTTTTTTTTTTTTTTTTTTAATTTTTCTTGTCCACATAGAAGGACATGCTCAATGATTTCAGAGAAAGAGCAAGGGAGGAAGAGAGAAAGGGAGAGAAACATCAACATGAAAGAAACACCTTGCACACTTCCAGACCTGGGCATTGAATTGGCAATCCAGACATGTGCCCTGACGGAATCAAACCTATAACATTTTGGTTTATGGGATGACTAAATGAGCCAATCAGGCCAGGGCTGCCTCAGGAATCTTGTGAAAAACAAGGTTAGAAGTATCATGCTACCTGATATCAAACCATACTACCAGGCCATTGTAATCAAAAGAGTCTGGCCCTGGATGGGAGCCTGTCCCTGGACAGATGCTCAGTTGGTTAGATTGTCATCCTGCTACACCAAAGTTTCAGTTCAATCCCCAGTGAGGGCACATATGGGAATCAACAAATGAATCCATAAATAAGTGAAAAAAAACAAATCTCTCTCTACCTCTCTCTCTCTTCCCCACTTCCTCTCTCTAAAAATCAGTAAGTAAAAGTTTAAAAACCATCAAAAAAAATCAGCCTGATACTGACATTAGAGCAGGCATCTAAATCAATGGAACAAAACAAAGAGCCCAGAAATGAATCCAAATAACATTTGACAAAGTAGGCAAGGATATACACAATGAAGTAAAGATAGTCTCTTCAATAAATGGTGTTGGGAAAATTTGATGGGTACTTGGAAAAATGAAACTAGACCATCAAATTACATCATACACAAGAATAAACTCAAAATGAATAAAATACTTAAATATAAGTCACAAAACCTTAAAAATCCAGGAAGAAAGCATAGTAAAATCTCAGACATCTCTGATAGAATATTTTTTTATAATCTAGCTCCTCTAATAACAGAAACAAAGGGGAAAAAGAAACAAATGGAACTAGATCAAACTAAAAAAAAAAACTTTCACATAGAAGTTACATTAAAAAAATGAAAAAGCAACCCACTAAAAGAACATATTCACTAATGATGTATCCAACAAGGGGGTAATTTCAAAATATATAAAGAACTTATACAGTTCAACACCAAGACAAACACCCCAATCAAAAAATGGGCAAAGGGTCCTGGTCAGATGGCTTGATTGGTTGGAGCATCATCCCTCACCTCAAAAGGTTGCCAGTTTTATCCCCATCAGTACACATGCAGTAAATATGTTTCTTTCTTTTCTCTTTCCTTCCTTCCTTGCTTTCTTCCTTTTCTTTCTCTCCTTCTTTCCTTCCTTCCTTCCTTTCTTTTCTCTTCTTTCTTCTCTCTCTCTCTCTTTTTCTCCCTCCCTCTCTCCCTCCCTCTCTCTCTTCCTCCCTCCCTCCATTTCTCCCTTCTCCCTTCCTCTCTCTCAAAATCAATGGGCATACCATCTCAGGAGGATTTTTTTTTAATGGGCAAAGGACTTGAATAGACACTTCCCCAAAGAGGATATACAAATGGCCAATAGGCATATGAAAAGATGCTCGACATCAATAATCATCAGAGAGATGCAAATCAAAGCTCAATGTATCACCTCACAGATGTCAGAATGGCCATCATCACAGCAAGTGATGAGAGTGAATGTGGAGAAAAGGGAACTCTTGAGTACTATTGGTGGGAATGTAGATTGGCACAGCCAGTGTGGGAAACAGTATGAAGTTTCCTCAAAAAAACTAAAAATAGAACTACCTTTTGACCCAGATCCTACTTTGGGGGATATATCTGAATAAACCTGAAACACTAATTCAGAAGAATATATTCAGCCCTATGTTTATTGCAACATTATTTACAATAACCAAGATCTGAAAACAGCCTAAGTTCCCATCAGTAAACAGGTGGATAAAAAAGCTGTGGTACATTTACACAATGGAATACTAATTGGCAGTAAAAAGAAGAATGGATGGACCTGGAAATTATTAAACTGAGTGAAATAAGCCAGTCAGAGAAAGACAAATACCATATGATCTCACTTATATGTGGAATCTAATCAACAAAATAACAAAATAGAAACAGAAGCATAGATACACAGAACAGGCTGACTGCTGTCAGAGGGGATAAGGTTAGAGGGCTGGGTGGAAAAAGGTAAACAGATCAAGCAAAAAGAAACTATATGTGTGTGTGTGTGTGTGTGTGTGTGTGTGTGTGATATATCACATAGACAAAACAGTATTGTGATAGCCAGAGAAAAGGAGGGTAGTGGGGGAGGGTATAAAGGGCCAAGGGGGTGATAAATGGGAATGGAAAGAGACTTGACTTTAGCTGATGAAGACATGATGCAGTATGAAGATAATGCTTTACTGAGTTGTACACTTGAAACCTGTATGGATTTTATTGATCGATGTCATCAAAATAAATTCAATTAAAAAATTTTACCTTGCAAAATAATTAATCCTAATGTTAAGTAAAAGCAAGCACATATATATATGTATTACATTTTTCATGCTGAGACAAATATTTGTGTATGAATGTGTGTGCATGTGTATATAGATATAGATATACAGGGTACGTGCAACCAATTGGCAAAATTGTAGTAAAATAAAACATACCAAAAACATGTTATATATAAATTCTTTTATGTAAATACATAAAAATAGTCATTATTTTTTAATTGTTTAAATAAAGTCTCCATTTGCTGCAATAATAGGCTCAATTCAACTTCAGAATCTTAAGCATGCTTTAATTAACTTTATCCATGGACATCATAAGGTTTTCAATCTTAGTTTTAACAGTCTCTTTATTGGAATGAGGTTGTTTATTAACTTCTCTCTCACAAATGCTGCATATATAATAGTCTAAAGGATTTGCATCTGGTGAACTAGGCAGCCAGATTTCCTTTGACCAGAATTCAGGAACATTGACACTGAGAAATTCTTGCACCTTTTTGGCGTTATGTGCTGGTGCACCATCTTGTTGGAAGATAAAATGACGTCCATTTGCAACTTGCTTCATCCATGGTACAATTACTTCTCTCAAAACATCATTATTGAAGTTTGCAATTTCCTTAGCAGTTGACCCTTCACACAGTCCAGAACTTATGATTGCTCTAACATCATATTCCTTTGATATGACAATTGCTCTCAGAATTTAATACTTTATATCTGAAACAATGATGTTAAATCATAACCACGGAAACACAGTTTTTCAAAATTAATAATAAGTACTTGAAATAAGGAGGTGCAAAGTTATTGTCACTTTATTACATGTTCCCTATACATATATATATATATATATATATATATATATATATATATATATGTGTGTGTGTGTGTGTGCGTGTATTCATCTGTAGTGTTTTAACAAAATACCAGGACTTGCAAAAACTTAAATTACAAAAATTAAAGGCTACCATGATAAAGGAGGGCACTTGCTTTATGCAACAGTGCTCTTTGCTCCTAAGTAAATGGCATTCTGAGAAACACTAACAGCATCAACTAAGCATCTCATCAACTCTTGACTTTTAGAAGGTTTAACATCAAAGGGCTCCATGCTTCCACATTTCTTCCGTAAGTAAAAAGTAGTAACAACAAAAGAGCACATGATTGACAACATTTGGTTGTTATAAGAAAAATATGATCCCTCTCAGAAAGACTGTCACACTTTGAAAGTCCATGTCCATCTGGCACCTGAAAAATACATACTAGCCAGGAAAGATGCTGTTGACATCTAATAGTGGTCATACAAATATTAGTAACATTAAATTGCTGTCATTCAAATAATAACTGCTAATATGCATTAAGCTCTTGGAATTTACTATAACATCTTTGGTCCTTTAAAAATATTATCACATTTATTCTTTATCTTAATTCAATAAAATTGGTATTATTAGAAGACTTCCAGCCTAGATGGAGGTGTAGAAAGACTTGCTACACCTCCCTCCACAACTAAGAAGGAATACAACCACCTTAAAATTGATGACAATCATGAGTTCCAGAAAATCAAGCTTCATTGAAGTCCCACAAAGAGAAAGAAAAGAAATACTTATCCACACAGGTAGGAGGGGTAGAGCCTGGGCAGAGAGGATGAGGTTTGGTGGCCAGCTGGTGGAAAGCTCAGTCACATATTTAAAAAAGCAGGAAGAAGGCCCTCGCTGGTAGCACAGTGGATAAGGCGCCAGCCTGCAAACCCAAAGGTTGCAGGTTCGATTCCCCAGCCAGGGCACATAACAAGGTTGCAAACCAGGTCTCCAGTCAGGTCTGTGGCTGGAGGCAGATGAAAAGCAACCATACATTGATGTCTCTTTCCCTCTCTGCCTCTCTCTCTTCCCCTCTTTCTAAAAATAATAAATAAAATCTTTAAAAACTTTTTAAAAATTTAAAAAATTAAAAAGCAGGAAGAGACACACCTGGGGAGAACTCCCAGCACCAGACCAGACAACACAGCACACAGTTCCAGCTCCAGGAGTAAAATAAAGCCTCATTGCCTCTGGCTGTGAAAATCAGTGGGGGGTTGGGATGGCAGAAGAAACTGCCAGTCTCGCTTTATGGTCCATTTGTTTAGAGGCCCCTACAGTCCTACAACATCTGCAAGCTCACCCATTCTGGGAACCACAGCGAGGGCAACAGCTAGAGAGGCTCCAGTCCCATACAGGGAGAGGAAGAAGTGCCTGGAAAGGGGGCTAGAGTTAAGCAAGTGGCATTGTTCCCTGTCAGACCTCTCCCCCACATACAGTGCCACTACATGGTGAAACCAGTTGCCCTGCACTGATGAATACCTAAGGCTCCATCCCTTATGTTATAATATTACTGGTGTGACAGCTTTACCTAAGACACAGAGGCAAACACAGGAGGCTGTCAAGTTGAGGAGACAGAGAAGTACAGCTCAAAAGAGGGAACAGATCAAGGTTCTAGTGTGAGAACTGAATGATGAGGAGATAGCCAACCTAGAAGATGCAGAGTTCAAAATGATGATGATAAAAGATGCTAACTGACATGACAGATATGCTTAAGTATGGTGAATGCAAGTAGGAAGAAGTGAAGGCTATGGTGAGTGAAACAAAGGACAATCCACATGAAAACAATGGAGAAGGAAAGAAAAACAGGGTTCAAATCAATGATTTGGAACATAAGGAAAAAATAAATAGCCAACCAGTACAGAATGAAGAAACAAGAACTGAATAAATGAGGAGGGGCTAGACATCTCTGGGATAATTTTAAACGTGCCCACATCCAAATCATAGGAATACCAGAAGGAGAAGAGGAAGAGAAAGAAATCGAAAACTTATGTGAAAAATTAATGAAAAAACTTCTTTAGTTTGGCAAAGGAAATAGACATACTAGTTCAAGAAGCACAGAGTCCCAAACAAGCTAGGCCCAAAGAGGACCACACCAAGATACATCATAATTAAAATGCTAAAAATTAAAGGTAAAGAGAGAACCCTAAAAGCAGCAAGAGAAAAGCAGAAAGTTACCTACAAAAGGGTTTCCATAAGACTATCCAGTGATTTCTCAAAATAAACTTTTCAGGTAAGAAGGGACTGGCAAAAAGTATTCAAAGTGATGGAAAGCAAGGACCTACAACCAAGATTACTCTATCCAGCAAAGCTATCATTTAGAATGGAGGAGCAGATAAAGTGCTTCCCAGACAAGGTAAAGCTCAAGGAGTTCATCATCACTAAGCCCCTACTATATAAAATTTTAAAGGAACTTATTTAAGAAAAAGAAGATCAAAACTAGGAACAGTAAAATGGCAACAAACTCAACTATTTTAACTAAATATCAAAAACAAACTAAGCAAACTAGAACAGGAACAGAATCATAGATATGGAGATCATATGGAGGTTATCAGAGGGGACAACTGAATGGGGAAAAGGTACAAGGATTGAGAAGCATAACTATCTAATAATGCTCATATAAATATTTGTAATATTAATATTACTAATATTAATAGTTGGTACAAAATAGACAAGTGGATGTTAAGAATAGTATAGGAAATGGAGAAACAAAAAAATTCACATGCACAACTCAGGAACATGAACTAAGGGTAGGGGGTTCCTGGAGGGAAGGGGTGTTCTGGCTGGATGAGGGGAAAGGGGATAAAAAATTGGGACAACTGTAACAGCATGTTCAATAAAATATGCTCAAAAAATAAGTTGGTATTATTGGCTCTGTTTTATAAATGAAAAAATATAAAGCTGTCAAGATGGCAGCATAGGCAGAAATAGCTCTTCACATAACCATATCAAAATTACAACTAAAATATTAAAAAACCATCACTCAGAACTGTTCAAGTCAGTTCTAAAGATAGCGACAGAGTAGAGAGCAGTGCTGACGGCGTTCTAGAGTACCAGAGCAGCTGGAGGATAGGGTAGGGAGCACAAGATGTCTGCAGGTCCCTGCAAACTGGAGCGGTAGCATCTGGACTCAGGGGAGCACAGCCCAGGGGCTGCAGAGACCTACAAGAGAGCAGGTGAGACAGTTCCAAACCTGCTGGCTGGCCTACGTTGGCTCTGGGCAGTGGCAGCTCCGCCCAGAGGGGCATCTATAACTGAAGACAGCTTTAGGCTCCCCAGTGACTAGAAATCTGAGCAGTGAAGTGTGGACAGTGAGTGCAAATTCCGGAGGGATTGAGAAATTGAACTCCTGCAGGAGAGGGACTGTGTGTGAGAGCCGAGCTCTAGAGGCTGAGATAGAGGAAGTGTCTCCAGGGGCCACAGGCAGAGGAGGAGAGACCTGCTGGGAGCAGGAGCAGGGGAGTGGGGAAGTGCACTGGCTTGGGTGGCGAGAGGGCGGAAAGTTGTGCCACTACACCACCGGGGTAGAGGGCAGCTCAGAGTCCCAGCGAGAAGGGAGGCCCAGCCCTGCGCACCCACACCAGCACACAGGCTCCCATGAAAACTCAAAATTGTACACTAGGAACTTGCTACTGGTGCAACTGGCGTGCCCATTGCAGGAGGCAAAAACCTCCTCGAAGAGCTGGAAGGGGAGGGATAGCCATCACCAGCACACAGCTTGGGCTCCCCTATAGAACCAGGTAACCACTGCAGGCAACATAAACCTCCTCAGAGAGTTGGAGGGCAAGGGCTAGCCATCACTGGTGCTGTCGCTATGGGACTCCCCACAGAACCAGGGGCCCATCCACAAAGAGCTGGACAGGGAGGGCTAGCCATTGCCGACAAACTACACTGAGGGCCCCCTGGAGAGCAAGGTGCTTATCACAGAGGCCCTAGTGAAAACCTCCTCAAAGAACTGGACAAGGAGGGCTAGGCATCACCAGCAAGCAAAGCTGCAGGCACCCTGGGGAGCCAGGCGCACTTTGCAGACAGGGACTGCAAAAGCCTCCTTGAAGAGCTGGATGGGGAAGGCTAGCCATTATTGGAGCAAACAAAGTTATAGGCCATCCCCCTTGGAGCCAGGTGCCCATCTCAAGTGGAAACATCCACCAGGAGCTAGAGGGGGAGGAGTAGCCATTGACACCAGGTAAGCACCCTGCAGTTCTTCACACAGAACCAGCAAGAGAAGGGAGGGCCCCAAAATGCTTGCAGTGTGGAAATCCAGCTAGGCTACTGGAGGCTCAACCTACCAGGGGTATGGCACTAAGAATCAGCCCTGACTGTGACACCCATAGGCCCTGCTACTCCAAGGTCCCGCAGACTAACTGTAGACCACAGAGAATTGATCAAGAAAAACAGGCAGACCCAGGAAATGGATCGCTGCTCATCTCAAGCACCTGAGTTACACCGAGAGCTACACGAACTATTAATCCCTAACATATCCTTTTCAAAAGTTACTTCCAACCCTCACAATTAATGCATTTTAAGTAAATACTGTTTATATCATAGGGTATCCCAATTCCCATATTTTCACTCCTCCCTTCTCTCAATCCATCTAAATACTCAAGATCCTCCTCCTACTCTTGTTTTAAAGTTTACTCACTTTCCTGCTACAACTCATTCCCAGTCCTTAATCTAAGTATTCTTCCCCTCCCCAGCCTCTTAAAACTTTTTTTTTTTTTTTTTTTTTTTGCTAAAAACAGTGTTCATTGAGGGTGGACAGGTAGGTAGATGCAGCAACTATATATATATAGGCTTATACTGTTCACGTTCACCTGAGGCATTCTGATTTTCCCCCTCCCCATTTCCACAAGTTGGCTTTCTCTCTCGGATCCCCAATATCTTTGCTACCCCTTTGCACCCTTCAAAATGACCTATACTTTAGTCAACTTAATCATTTTTCCCCTCTTATAACAGTCTTATCATATCAACATCCCTATTAAAACTGGCTCAGTTGCAGCTGAGGGTGTGATTAAAAGTGGGGGTTACCTTGGAGGGTATGGGTATTTAGCTAGGTTCATAACCAGTTGAAATGGGGATTGAAGGAGAAAGATATCTTTGCAAGTGTGACTTTGCCTGGACTAGTGATTCTGTTTTAGGAGTAGCTCAAACACTGTGTATGAGAAAGGATAAAAGGAGTGTCTCTCAATCAGCCAACTGGAGGAAAAGGAGCAACGCATACAATAAATCCAAAATACAACCAGACAGCCGAAGTTAATGACATAAAGGGCACCCCAAGAGCAACAAGTTGAGGAAATCTAGGAGACTGCTACACTAAACTCCGCAAATCTCCTAACACAGAAGGGCACTCCACAAAGACAAGGAATCAAAGCAGATTAATCCAGGACAAAAACAAGCAACAACAGACACTCAAAATGAGGAAAAAAGGAATAAGACTGTCACCAAAAGGAAAGGAGGAATCCCCAGAAAGATCACTAAATGAAACAGAGGCAAGCAAACTATCAGATATGGAATTCAAAATAATAATGATAGAAAAGCTCAATGAGCTCAGCCATCTCAAAGAAAACTACAAACAACTCCAGGGGAACTACAAAGAACTCCAGGGAAGCTACAAGGAACTTACTCAGAACTGTATCAGCATAAAAAGGACTTAGAGCCCTGGCTGGTGGCACAATGAATAAGGCACCAGCCTTCGAACCCAAAAGTCACTGGTTCAATTCCCAGCCAGGGGAACATAACCAGGTTGCAAGCCAGGTCTTCAGCCAGGTCCTTAGCTGGAGGTAGGTGAAAGGTAACCACATTGCTGTTTCTCTCCCTCTCTGCCTCCCTCCCTTCCCCTCTCTCTAAAAATAATAAATAAAATATTTTTTAAAATCTCCCAAAGCACAAGAGCCCCAGATCAGATGGCTACACAGGTGAATTCTACAAAACATTTAGAGAAAAACTAACTCCTATCCTTCTCAACCTATTCCAAAAAATCAAAGAAGAGGGAAGCCTCCCAAACTCTTTCTTTGAGGCCAATATTATTCTAATCCCAAAACCAGGTCAAGACACAACTAAGAAAGAAAACATAGACCAATATCTCTGAAGAACATAGATGCTAAGATTTTCAACAAAATATTGGCCAACCAGAACCAGCAATACATTCAAAAGATCATACACCAGGGATGCAAGGATGGTACAACATTCGCAAATCAATAAATGTAATAACCACATCAACAAAATGAAAGACAAAAACCATATGATCATATCAATAGATGCTGAAAAAGCATTTGATGAAGTACAGCAACATTTATGATAAAAACAATCAGCAAAATGGTAAAAGAGGGAGCATACCTCAACATCATAAAGGACATATATGAGAAACCTGAAGTCACCATCATACTTAAAGGGCAAAAACCAAAAGCTTTCCCCCTAAGATCAGGAATAAGACACTTCTGTCAACATCATTCTGGAAGTTCTGGCCATAGCTATCAGAGAAGAAAAAGGAATCAAAGGTATCCATATTGGAAAAGAGGAAGTAAAACCGTCATTATTTGCAAATGGCATGATAGTGTACATACAAAACCTGATAGACTCCACCAAAAATTTATTCAACCTAATAAGCAAATTTAGGTACAGAGCTCAATATAAAGTCAATATGCAGGAATCCAAAGCAATATATACCAATAATGAAATTTATATACCAATAATGAAACATAAGAGATAGAAGTTAGAAAACAAATCCCATTTACCATAGCAACAAGAAAAATAAAGTACTTAGGAATAACCTTAACCAAGAAGAAAAATACTTGTACTCAGAAAACCACAGAACATTGAAGAAAGAAATTAAGGAAGATACAAATAAATAGAAGCATATACCATGTTCATGGATGGGAAGAATTAACATCATCAAAATGTCCATAGTACCCAAAGCAAACTACAGATTCAACGCAATCCCAATTAAAATACCAATGACATACTTCACAGAAATAGAAAAAATACTTAAAAAGTTTATATGGAGCCAAAAATGCCTACGAATAGCCGCAGCAATCTTGAGAAGGAAGAACAAGGTAGGAGGAATCACAATACTGGGCATCAAACTATACTACAAGGCTATTATAATTAAAACAGTCTGGTATTGGCATAAGAATAGACATATAGATCAGTGGAACAGAATGGAGAGCCCAGAAATTAGCCCAGGAATCTATAGCCAATTAATATTTGACAAAGGAGGAAGGAACATAAAATGGAGTAAAATCAGTCTCTTTAACAAGTGGTGCTGGGAGAACTGGACAGCAACATGCAAAAAGATAAAACTAGACCACCAACTTACACCATACACCAGAATAAACTCAAGATGAATAAAGGACTTAAACATAAGAAGTGCCACCATAAAGGTCCTGGACAAAAATATAGGCATTAAAATTTTAGATATCCTATACTGAAATATGTTTACTGATACTTCTCCAAGGGCAAAGGAAATAAAAGAACAAATCAGCAAATGGGGCTACATCAAACTGAGAAGTTTCTGTTCGGCTAAAGAAAACACCAGCAAAATTAAAAGGGAACCAACTGTATGGGAAAACATAATTGCCAATGATACCTCAGACAAGGGTCTGATCTCCAAAATATATAAAGAACTAATGCAACTCAACAGCAGGGAGACAGACAGCCCAATTAAAAAATGGACAAAGGACCTGAACAGACAACTCTCTGAGAAAGACATACAAAGAACCCAAAGGCATATGAAAGAATGCTCAACATCACTAGTCATCAGAGAGATGCAAATTAAAACCACAATAAGATACCACCTCATAACAATAAGTGTTGGTGAGGATGTGGGGAAAAGGGTGGTGCACCCTGGTGCACTGTTGGTGGGAATGCAGGCTAGTGCGGCCACCATGGAAAACAGTTTGGAGTTTCCTTAAAAAAACTTAAAATGGAACTGCCTTTTGATCCAGCAATTCCACTACTTGGACTATACCCAAAGAAACCTGAAACATGAATTCATAAGAACCTATGTACTCCTATGTTCATAGCAGCACTATTTACAATAGCCAAGTGCTGGAAACAGCCTATTTGTCTGTCAGTGGATGATTGGATCAAAAAACTTTGGTACATTTACACAATGGAATACTACACAGGAGAAAGAAAGAAAGAATTCCTACCCTTTGCAACAACATGGATAGAACTGAAGAGTATTATGCTTTGTGAAATAAGCCAGTCAGTGGAAGACAAATATCATATGATCTCACCCATTATAGGACAATAATGAACAAAACAAATGAACAAGCAAAACAGAACCAGATACATGAATACAACAAATAGAACTTCAGTGGGCAGAGGGGAGGAATGAGGTGGGGGTGGGGAGGAGGAGGCAAAGAAGGGGAGCAGTTTAGTCAAGGAACTAGCATGGAAGAACCATGGACATGACAACAAGTGGGACTGACTTTAGTGGGAGTGGATGGTTGGGAAAGGGGACAGAGGGAAGAAAAAAGGGGATGGATATAATACAATAAAATTTAATTTAAATAAATAAATAAATAAGAACCGTTAGAATCAAGTTGAATGGAAATCTGACAACTACACAATTAAAGAAAGCACATCCATCCAGACTGAACTGGCAAGCTGGTGTCATATCTGAGACTCCATCAACCTGGCTAACATTGTTTGACCCACCTTGAAGATCCAGGGACTCCACCCTGCCCAACTTACGGGCCCACACAGCTGTCCTTCCATATGAATGGCCGGTCGTAACTCATGTTTCACAACTTCCTAAATCCTATCAAATAATCAACATTTGGCTTCTGTGAGCCCCAGACCTGGCACTATCAACAGCAACCTAAATTCTAAGTTTGGCTTCACCTGGGAATCTCCAAGACCAGCACAAGTAGCGGTCATCTCAGATCACTTTATAGCTCAGGAAGAGTAGTCTGGGGCAAAGCACGGTGTGGCCAGACATCTTGGCCTGCACCACCTGGGAAACCCCAGGGCCAGCACACCCAGTAGACAGCTATAGACCATGTCAGAGCGCCACTACCCTGCGCCTGCACAGCCGATCCTCCAAGGAGGGCAAAGGTTGGTGGTAAGTGGTCACAGTCAATTCTTACAATTGGTTGGCCTGGGCAAATCCCTCCCATTGACCAGCCAATAGCAACCAAGTCTAAAACACAAGGGAAGAGCGTACTCAGCCCCCATGAAGAATGTACCTCAAATATACAGCTTGGGTGATAGGGGAAGTAAAGCCACCGGATCCTACTGGACATCTATTACAGTACCAAGACACAGAGTCAAAGCAGCCTTACTTAGAAACAAACACAAGGAGGCTGCCAAAACAAGGAGATAAGGAACATGGCCCAAATGAAAGAACATATCAAAATTCCAGAAAAACATAGTATTTACTTTTGTGTATAACTTTTTTCATCCAGTGTATTATTTAGATCAATACATGTGATTGTGTATAACAGTTTATTCTTTTTATGGTATATAAATATATGAATGTATCTAGCTAGCTTGTTCATTCTTCTACTGATGAACATTTGAGTTTTTTTAGCTTTTGGCTATTAATGAATAAAGTAATATGGACATTAAAAAAAAAAAAAAGAAGTAAATGAAATGGGGATAAGCAATTTATAAGATGCAGAGTTCAACAGTGCTCAAGGAACTCAGTGAGGACCTCAGCAGCATAAAAAGATCCAGTCAGAAATGGAAGATACATTTATTGAAGTAAATAACAATTTACAGGGAAACAACAGTCGAGTGGATGAAGCTGAGAATCAAGTAAATGATTTGGAATATAGAAAGCAAAAACAACCAATCAGAACAACGAGAAGAAAAAAGAACCCCCCAAAATGAGGATAGTATAGGGAGCTTCCTCTGGGGCAACTTTAATAGATTCAATATTTGCATCAGAAGGGCTCCAGGAGCAGATCAAAGATGGCGACAGAGTAGAGAACAGTGCTGATGGTGTTCTTGAGTACCAGAGCAGCTACAGGGCAGAAGAGCGAGCGCTAGACTTCTTCAGGTCCGTAAGAATTGGAGCAGTCAGAATCTGGACTCAGGGGAGCACAGCCCAGAGGCAGCGGAGACCTACAGGAGACCAGCCCACAGGTCCAGAATACAACCAGACAGCCCAAATAAAGGACACACCAAGAACAACAAGTGGAGAAAATCTGGGAGACTGCAACATTGAACTCCACAAATCTCCCATCACAGAAGGGTGCTCAACTAAGGCAAGGAAGCAAAGAAGGTTAATCCAAGGAAAAAAACAAAAAAATAAAAAACAAGCAACAACAGATACCCAAAATGGGGAATAAAAGAATCAGTCCATCACCAAAAGGAAAAGAAGACTCCCCAGAAAGACCACCAAATGAAACAGAGGCACCTAAACTATCAGATAAGGAATTCAAAACAATGATGATAGAGAAGCTCAATGAGCTCAGCCACACCAAAGAAAACTATAAACAACACCAGGAGAACTACAAAAAACTCCAGGAAAGTTACAAGGAACTTACTGAGAGCTACAATAGCATGAAAAAGTATATAGAAACTATCAATAAGTGCCAGGAGGATATGAAGAATACAATTTCTGAATTAAAGAATCCAGTAGAAGGAATCAACAGTAGGCTAGAGGAAGCAGAGGACTAGATCAGCAAGTGGAGGATAATGTGGACATATACTCCAAGACAGTACAAGAGAATAAAAAAAGGCTGAACAAGATTGAAGAGGGTTTAAGAGAGCTGCAGGACAACATGAAATGTAACAACATCCGTATCATAGGGATACCAGAAGGAGAAGAAAAACAAGGAATGGAAAACCTGTTCAAAAAAGTCATGATAGAAAATTTCCCTAACATGATGAGTGAAAACATTAATCAAGTTCAGGAAGCACAGAGGGTCCCAATGAGAATCAACACAAACAGACCAATACCAAGGTACATTATTATTAAAATGGCAAATTTCAAAGACAAAGAGAGACTCCTAAAAGCATCGAGAGAAACAACAAATAACATATAAGGGGGCTCCAATAAGGCTACCTATCAAATGATTATTCAACAGAAACAATTCAAGACAGAAGGGAACGGCAAAAAGTATTTCAAGTCATGGTAAACAAAGGCCTGCAACCAAGAATACTCTACCCAGCAAGGCTCTCATTCAAGATAGAAGGAGAAATAAGGAGCTTCCCAGACAAAAAAAAAAAAAAAAGAAAAAGACTAAAAGAATACATCTCTACCAAACCAGCATTGCAAGAAATGCTAATGGGTCTGCTTTAAAAATAAGTAAATAAATAAAATGAAGAAACAGACAAAGCCAAAGAGGAATACAGGTACAAAGGAGAAAATGGCAATGAATAAGCATCAATCAATAATAACCTTAAATGTAAATGGATTAAATGCACCAATCAAAAGACAGGGTAGACGAATGGATAAGACAACATGACCCACATATATGCTGTCTTCAAGAGACCCACTTCACAACAAAAGATTGACACAGATAGAGAGTGAAGGGATGGAAAATACATATCAAGCAAATGGACATGAAAAAAAGCTAGAGTAGCAATACTGATTTCAGACCAAATAGATTTTACAATGAAGGCCAAAAAAAGGGACAAAGAAGGACATTTCATAATACTTAAGGGAACAATCCATCAAGAAGAAATAACTCTGATAAACATATGCACCCAACATAGGAGCTCCAAAATATATAAGGAAAATCTTGGAGGACTTTAAGAAACATGTAGACAGCAACACACTAATAGTAGGGGATTTTAATACCCCACTGTCAACAATGGACAGGTCTTCCAAACAGAAAATCCCCAGAGATGTTGTGGCACTGAACAACACTCCTGAGGAAACGGACCTAACTGATGTATACAGAGTCTTTTACCCCAAAGAAGCAAAATACACATTCTTTTCAAATGCACATGGATCATTCTATAAGATACACCACATGGTATGTCACAAGACAAGCCTCCACAAATACAGGAAAATTGAAATTGTACAAAGCATCTTCTCAGATCACGATGCCTTGAAACTAGAAACCAATCTCAAGGGAAAAAAACAAAAATTCTCTAACTCCTGGAGACTGAATAACATGCTTTTAAGCAATGAAGGGGTCAACAATGAGATCAAAGATGAAATCAAAAAGTTCCTGGAAACAAATGACAATGAACACACAACAGCCAAAAACCTATGGGATACAGCAAAGGCAGTTCTCAGGGGGAAATTTATAGCAATACAGGCCTTCCAAAAAAGGTCACAAGAGGTTTATAAAAACAACCTAACCACAAAGCTGCAAGAACTACAGGAGCAACAACAAACAAAGCCCAGAGCAAGTAGAAGGAAGGAAATCATCAAGATCAGGGCAGAACTAAATAACTCAGAGATTCAAAGTACAATTCGAAGAATCGACAGGACCAGGAGCTGGTTCTTTGAAAAAATAAACAAAATTGACAAGCCCTTATCCAGACTCATCAAGAAAGAGAGAGGACCCAAATAAACAGAATCAGAGCTGAAAGAGGAGACATCACAACTGATACCTCAGAAATACAAAAGATTGTAAGAAATTACTACAAACAACTATATGACAAAATATAGTTGACAACCTGGATGAAATGGACACATTTCTGGAAATGTATGATCTACCAAAACTGAACCCAGAAGAAGCAGAAAGTCTGAATAGACCAATAACAACTAGTGAAATTAAAGAAGCAACCAAAAATCTTCCAAAGCACAAAAGCCCTGGACCAGATGGCTACACAGGTGAATTTTACCAAACATTTAAAGAAGAACTAACTCCTATCCTCCTCAAACTATACCAAAAAATTCAGGAAGAGGGAAGACTCCCAAACTCTTTCTATGAGGCCAATATTATTCTAATCCCAAAACCAGGGCAAGACACAATTAAGAAAGAAAGCTACAGGCCAATATCTCTGAAGAACATAGATCCTAAAATTCTCAACAAAATATTGGCCAATCGGATTCAGCTGTATATTACAAAGATCATACACCATGATCAAGTGGGCTTCATCCCAGGGATGCAAGCATGGTACAACATTCGTAAATCAATAAATGTAATACACCACATCAACAAATTTAAAGATAAAAACCATATGATCATATCAATAGCTGCTGAAAAAGCATTTGATAAAGTACAGCAACCATTTATGATAAAAACCCTCAGCAAAATGGGAACAGAGGGAGCATACCTCAACATCATAAAGGCCATCTGTGAGAAACCTGAAGCCAACATCATACTTAATGGACAAAAACTGAAAGCTTTCCCCCTAAGATCAGGAACAAGGCAAGGCTGTCCACTTTCTCCACTTCTATTCAACATTGTCTTGGAAGTTCTAGCTATAGCCATCAGAGAAGAAAAAGGAATCAAAGGTATCCAAATTGGAAAGGAGGAAGTCAAACAGTCATCATTTGTAGATGATATGATAGTGTACATACAAAACCCGATGGGCTCCACCAAAAACTTACTCAACCTAACAAGCAAATTTAGCAAAATAGCTGGGTATAAAGTCAATATCTAGAAATCAAAAGCATTTTTGTATACCAATAATGAAACAACAGAAATAGAAGCGAAAAAACAAATCCCATTTACCACAGCAACAAGAAAAAGAAAGTACCTAGGAATCAACTTAACTAAGGAGGTCAAAGATCTGTACTCAGAAAACTACAGAACAATAAAGAATGAAATCAAGGAAGATACAAATAAATGGAATCATATACCATGTTCATGGATGGGAAGAATCAACATCATCAAAATGTCCATACTACCCAAAGCAATCTACAGGTTCAATGCAATCCCAATTCAAATACCAATGACAGACTTCACAGAAATAGAAAAAATACTTCAAAAATTTATATGGAGCCAAAAAACGCCCACGAATAGCCACAGCAATCTTGAGAAAGAAGAACAAGGTAGGAGGAATCACAATACTGGACTTCAAACAATACTACAAGGCTACTGTCATCAAAACAGCCTGCTACTGGCATAAGAACAGATATATAGATCAATGGAAGAGAATAGAGAGCCCAGAAATTAACCCAGGACACTATGGTCAACTCATATTTGACAAAGGGGGAAGGAACATCAAATGGAGTAAAAACAGTCTCTTCAATAAATGGTGTTGGGAGAACTGGACAGCAACATGCAAAAAGATAAAACTAGACCACCAACTTACACCACACACCAGAATAAACTCAAGATGGATAAAGGATTTAAATATAAGCAGTGCCACCATAAAGGTCCTGGAGAAAAATATAGGCAGCAAACTTTCGGGTATCCTATGCAGAAATATGTTTACTGATACTTCACCAAGGGCAAAGGAAATCAAAGAACAAATCAACAAATGGGACTATATCAAATTGAAAAGTTTCTGTTCAGCTAAAGAAAATATCAGCAAAATTCAAAGGGAACCAACTGTATGGGAAAACATGATTGCCAATGATACCTCAGACAAGGGTCTGATCTCCAAAATATATAAAGAACTAATGTGACTCAACACCAGGGAGACAGACAGCCCAATTAAAAAATGGGCAAAGGACCTGAACAGACAACTCACTGAGGAAGATATACAAAGAACCCAGAGGCCTATGAAAGAATGCTCAACATCACTAGTCATCAGAGAGATGCAAATTAAAACCACAATAAGATACCACCTCACACCTGTCAGAATGGTAATCATCAACAAATCAACAGACAACAAGTGTTGGCGAGGACGCGGGGCAAAGGGAACCCTCATGCACTGTTAGTGGGAATGTAGGCTGGTGTAGCCACTAGGGCAAACAGTATGGGGTTTCCTTAAAAAACTGAAAATGGAACTGCCTTTTGATCCAGCAATTCCACTACTTGGACTATACCCAAAGAATCCTGAAACACCAATTCATAAGAACCTATGTACACCTATGTTCATAGCAGCACTATTTACAAGAGCCAAGTGCTGGAAACAGCCTAAGTGCCCATCAGTGGATGATTGGATCAAAACACTTTGGTACATTTACGCAATGGGGTACTACACAGCAGAAAGAAAGAAGGAACTCCTACCTTTTGCAACAACATGGATGGAACGGGAGAGTATTATGCTTAGTGAAATAAGCCAGTCAGTGAAGGACAAATACCGTATAATCTCACCCATTACAGGACAATAATGAACAAAACTAACAACAAGCAAAACAGAACCAGATATATGAATACAGTGAATCGGCCTTCAGTGGTCAGGAGAAAGGGGGCTGGGGGGAGGGGGGAGGCAGAGGTAAGGAAGGGGCGCAGTTTAGACAAGAACCTGGTAGAAAGGAACCATGGACATGGACAACAGGTGGGATTGACTTTGGGGGGAATGGGTGGGTGGGGAGGGGGACAGAGGGGAGCAAAAAGGGGATGGATGTAATACAACAACAATAAAATTAAAATAGAAAAGGAAAAAAAAGAAAGCAAGGATGATATTGTTTTCAAAACAGGAACCTTGAACTTTGGAGGCTGTCTGAATGCATGAGCATCAGATATTCATGTATAGCTATGACTTAGTGAAAATAATGAAAGAGGATTATGCACTAACCAGAAATATCCCAGTAAAAATATGCCACATAGATTCTTGAAGCTAAAGGAGCCTTCATAGATCTTCCAGTTCCTAAAGGATGAGTAGGCAATCGCTAGGAGAAAAATTAAAACCAGGAAGTCTGGCAGATTTGAATGTTCAGGTCCATGTGCAAACAAACATGGCACATTATGACACAGCAAAATGTGAGACATGATGGGGCAGTACTTTTAGCTGAGAGACTGATAATAATAAGCTCATAAAGGATGTGAGGAGTTAGGTTTTAGCTTTTTCCTTCAGCATCCCTCCCTGCAGCATGGTTACATTTCATACACATTGATATTTTCTTCGTCTATGTCACTTCCTTTTTTTTTTAAATATTTTATTTCACTATTTTTAGAAAGAGGGGGAGAGAGAGAGGCAGAGAGGGAAAGAGACATCAATGTATGGTTGCTGTTCACCTGCCTCCAGCCACAGACCTGACTGGAGACCTGGTTTGCAACCTTGTTATGTGCCCTGGCTGGGGAATCGAACCTGCGACCTTTGGGTTCACAGGCCGGCACCTTATCCACTGTGCTACCAGCCAGGGCTTATGTCACTTTCTTTAACCAATGAAATGAGATAATAAAAGTTATCATCATCACTTTCACTAAAGCTCGATAAATCAGTGCACAGTCTGCTATATACAAATATACGATCTCTTTGTTGCATGCCCTCATTGAGTTTGTTCCTTCAGTCTGGCTCCCAGACTTACACATGGTTTGGAGCAGAGTTGCAATCAACAGGAGCAAGAAAATAACTCTTTCTTATGTAAATTATTGAGAGCTGGGGGTGATTTGTTTCTACTGTGCAACTACACTCAAACTGACTGATGCAAAGGAGGTAGAGTTAATATAGAAGATTATGAGGACTCATTGAAGGTTTTTAAAATGAGGAGCAAAATGGATAGATGATGGTTAAATGAGGGATCAAATTCAAGATAATGAAGGTGTTGATTGGGAGAGGGCATAGCCATTATGATTGAAGGACCAACTCATGTGCCTGCTCAATGCCTGGTATCATGCCTCACGTTGGCATGATCTAAACATTCTCATCAACAAATACAATAAATTACTTGGAGAATAAGCCAAAATATATATAGGTAAAATAATTATTCTCATGCTTTACCACTCTACTACAATGATTTAGTAAAGGACAATTTTTCTTTATTAATTATTGATTGATTTGCTAATATGTGGTAATCAAGATAGACTTTCAATTACTGTGAGCTTTCCTCAAATAGTTTTAAATTCTAATGTCACTGGAAGCTCTGTGTCCTTCAAAATTTGGGTTAGACTATCTGTTCTAATGATAAACACCTATGGCCGCCAGCAGCTAACAAACACAGTGACAATCTTATGCACCACTCTGCTATGTATGTTTGCCCAGGTTCAAGTTGAAAATCCAACACAATCATTGTGGTGTAACAATTTCTCAAAAAGAATGTATGAATATGTACACGATCAATCATCTATCAAAAAGATTCGCTGAAAAAATAAACTATATATTTTAGTGAGTCTTTTTGACAGATGATTGATTGTGTAAATATTTATATATTATTTATGAGAAATTGCTACACTTGGCAATATATTTGAAGGACCCCAAAACAGTAATTCCGAAGAACATAAGAACTCCTAAGTTCATTGCAGCCCTTTTTTAAAAATGGACAAGATGCGGAAGCAGCCCAAGTGTCTATCAGTAGATGAGCGGTAACACAACAATGGAACATTTACACAATGGAATAAAACTTGGCCATAAGAGAAAAGTTTACCCTTGGCCACAACATGGATGGACCTGGAGAACATTACACTCAGTGAAGCAAGCCAGTCAGAGAAAGACAAATACCATATGATTTCACTTAGATGTGGAATCGAATGAGCAAAATGAACTAACAGGCGAGATAGAGACAGACTCAGAGATAGACAGCAGAAGGACAGCTGAGGAGGTGGGCATTAAGGATGGAGTGGTTGAACAAAAAGGATGGACAACAGCGTGGTGACTGTGTGTATGGGGGTGGTGGTTAGGGGGATACATGATAACTGTAAACATACAATAAAAATACTGTGGGAAAAGAAGGGAAGTCATAGCTCTTGTCTGAGGAGACCTCAGGGTAGGGGCCCCGGCAGTGACCTCACTACACTGAGCCACACTGAGCAGTGACCTCCCAGCAGATGACAGAACCCAGAACTTGGAACCCTGGTCACCAGGCAGCCGCCAACTGCCCCTACCTGGCTCATTTGCTGGAGAACCTGCCACCCGACAGGATGTTCTCGTGCTGTCTGCCTGTGTGCCGTGGTCGCGGCCCCAAAAGGGGCAGGGGCAACAATGCATTCCACCATGGCCGCCGCTGGGTCCGCAGTCATACCAGAGGCAGGGGGCTGTCCTCACGGCGGGAACCCGAGGTAACACAGGGTGGCCCAGGGTGAATTGGTTAGGGCCAGGGCACCGCCCCATCCCACCTGAGCAGCCCCATGTTCCTTCCCCTTAAGTGCCTGTGCGGAAGGGGGTTCCTGTGGGGGGTGCACCTGAGCAGGAATAAGCTGAGGGGTGGACAGGGGGCTATAGGTGGGGGATAGGGGGGTTGATTTCGGAAGCCTGGCAGGCGGCTCACACTCACACCCCAGGGCAAGGACACTGGGTGGACGTGGAGTGTGGGTGACGCCCTCTGCCCCGGGTTTTCCCCAGCCCTGGAGGTGAACCTCATTTGCCCTGGGCGGGGGTCTGTGCAGACTCAGGTCTGGGCCAGATCCGCGAGCATAAGGTCCCAAGGGCAGAGGTGGTGGCCACTGAGCGACTAGGGCTGGGCAGGGCTTGAGGCCACTGGACGGGGCCGCCTGTCACTGTCATTGCAGGTCATGGAGGAAGGGCAGCTGGTTGACCAAGACCCCTGCCCTGGGTCCACCAGCCAGGGCCAGAGCACGCCCACTGTGACTGTGGACCCCTGGGCGGCTGGGGAGCCAGAACCAGTGGCCAGAGAGAGGAGGATACCACCCCCAAAGCCGCCCAGGCTCCACAAAGGGCGCATCTGTTACCCCTGCAGCCCGGAGTGCGGCGCCCACGGTAGGCACACACGGCCGGGTGACTGGGGCCCAAGGAGGCAGCACCCAAGGCTGAGAAGGTGGGGGCAGGGGGGTGGTACAGGGGAGGCGGCGGTGCCAGGCGCACAGGGCGCACCCCCAGAGGCTGGCCAGGAGCAGAGACCAGCCTCACACCACCCGTGTGCTGGACTGCCCACTGGGGGGACATCCTGGGCTGGGTCCCGGCCTATGGCCCTATTCTGTCTTTGGAGGGGCCCATGGCAATGCAGGCACCTGGGTGATCTTCTCTCCTCTGGCAACTCCAGGACCATGCCTGGTGGTGACGTATGCTCCTGGGTCAGCTCCTGTCATCCATTCCGAGGAGCTCCCAGCAGGGGCAGCCCAGGAGAAGGGTTCGCCTGCAGAGGCCGCTGCAGCTGCAGGTCTCCAGCTGGGCGTGGCCAGTGCAGCATCTCAGGATCTGACCGATGACACCCGACCTCTGCCTGAGGAGCCCATCTATGGACCAGCCAAGGTCCCCGACACGGAGAGGGAACGGGCTCCAGGAGATTCAAGTCCAGATCTGGAGCCACTGGTTTTACCTTTTTTCCTTGATCTGGGGCTCTTTTTGGCACTGATTTTTTTGATGTGCTCTTCTCCGTGGGGCGCTTCAGTTTTTTATTTTCTTGTTTATTTGGTGCGGTCTTTTTGGCCCGTTTTCTTGTATTCTCTTCTCTTTTGGTGTTTTATGCTTCTTTATCCAATGGAAGAAAGAATAAATTATAGATAATAAAGTTACTGTTAATATTTTAAAATGTGTCATTCCTGAGCATGACGTACATTCATGATACTGCACAGGCATCGCCACCACTGTGTAGCTGCAGGACCTGCATCACCCCAAAGGGAAACCCCAACCGGAACCACTCACACCCCACTCCTCCTGCCCCCATCCCCGCAAACCCTGATCTGCTTTCTGTCTCTGTTCCTTGACCTAATTCTGTAAGTTTCCTATCAATGGGACCTTACAAAAGGCACCTTTTGGTGTCCACTCATGTATTTTTGTTTGTCTTTATCTGAAATAGCATTTTAAGTATTTCCAAGGGAAATTCTAGATGAATTAGAGATCATCTGAGAAGAAAAAGCCCTTTTAGTAAGTATGTCAATAATCTTGGGGTAGAGGCCATTGTGCTAAATGTGACCCCAGGGCTAGAAGCTGGTGGAGACCATTCCAGAAAGTTCCACATGGGGGAAGACTCCCAAGCTCATTTTACCATACTGCATTATCCTAATACTAAAACCATATAAAGACACTAAGAAGAAAGTTATAGGCCAATATCCATGATGAGCACAAGTGCAAAAATACTCAGCAAAATATTAGTAAATCAAAGTCATCAATACATTAAAAAGATCATACAACATCATCAAGCGGAATTTATTCCTGGGTGCAAGGTTGTTACACTACACCTCCCAAACAAAAGCAATTATAAAAAATAATAGTTTCCAAAAAAGGATCAAAGATGGCAACAGAGTAGAGAGCAGTGCTGATGGCGTTCTCGAGTACCAGAGCAGCTGGAAGACAGGATAGGGAGCGCAAGATGTCTTCAGGTCTCCAAGAGTTGGAGCCGTCAGCATCTGGACTCAGGGGAGCACAGCCCAGAGGCAGCAGAGACCTACAGGAGAGCGGGTGAGACAGTTCCAAACCATCCGGCGGGCCAAGGTCGGCTCTGGGCAGTGGCGGCTCTACCCAGAGGGGTGTCTTTAACTGAAGCCAGCTCCAGGCTCCCTGGCAACTAGAAATCTGAACAGTGAAGTGTGGGCAGCAAGGGCAAACGCCGTAGGGAACGAGGAATTGAACTCCTGCAGGGGAGGGACTGCGTGAGAGCCTTGCTTCGGAGACTGAGAGAGAGGAAGCTCCTCACTGGGTCAGAGGCAGAGGGGAAGAGTCCTTTGGGGAGCAGGAGCAGGGGAGCAGGGAAGTGTACCAGCCGGGGAGGCGAAAGGGCCGAAAACACGGTACTGCTGCGCCACGGGGGATACAGCAGGTCGAAACCCCAGCCCTGCACACCCACATAGGCCCCCAGGCTCCCGCGGAAACACCAAACTGCGAGCCGGAAACCTGTAGCTGGGGCAACTGACCCACCCATTGCCCATGACAAAGGTTGCACTGCAGAAGCCCTGGGAGGGCGCGCATCACAGGGGCGGCGTGAAGGACTCCTTGGAGAGCTGGTCTGCTTGGAGGATTGGCCCTCGCCCAGGGAAGCTGGGCAGTGTTGGCTGACCCCGGGCACTGTTGGCAGACGGGGGCTGCCTCTTCTGGGAGCTGCGGGAACAGGGCCAGTCATCACAGGAACCCAGTGAGGTTGCAGGCCGCCCTGCAGGGCTGCCAGGGGCCCATCACAGGCAGGAACCTCCGCCAGGAGTTGGAGGGGGCACCCTGCTGGACTTCAAATGGAAGAAAAGGGAGGGCCCCAGAACACCAGCAGCCCTAAAACCCAGCTAGGCTACTGGAGGCCCAGCCTACCTGGGGGCTGACACTCAGAATCAGCCCCGACTGTGACAATCAGAGGCCCTGCCACTCCAAGACCAGCTAGACTGTTGACTGCAGAGCCCTGGCCGAGAAAAAGAGGCAGACTCAGGAAATGGATCGCTGCTAACCTCAAGAACCTGAGTTACACCGAGAGCTACATGAACTATTTATCCCTAACATATCCTTTTCAAAAGTTACTTCTCACATATTTTTAATCCTCCCCTATCTCAATCCACCTAAATACCCAAGACCCTCCCCCTACCCTTGATTTAATGTCAACTCACTCTCTGGCTACAACACATTCCCAGTCCTTAATCTAAGTATTCCTCTCCTCCCCTCCCCAGCCACCTAAACCCTTCCTTTATTCTTTTCTATTTTCTTCCTGCTAAAAGCCCACAGCTCCTGGCTCCACCTGGACCAATCTGAGATCATAAAGGGTGAACAGCCACCTAAACCCATTTTTCTTATTTTATATATACATTTTTTTTC
>PVIW01009249.1:0-53403 GCA_004026585.1 Noctilio leporinus
ATTTTATTTATTATTTCCAGAGAGAGGGAAAAGGAGAGAGGCAGAGAGGGAGAGAGACATCAATGTACGGTTGCCTTTCACCCACCTCCAGCCACAGATCTGACTGGAGACCTGGCTTGCAACCTGGTTAGGTGCCCTGGCTGGGGAATCAAACCAGTGACCTTTGGGTTCACAAGCTGGCACCTTGTCCACTGTGCCACCAGCCAGGGCAGCATACACTCTTAAATGTCAAACACCTTCTTGTTGTTTTTTAAAATGATCACTAAATTTATGCAGATTATAAAGTTAGGAATTATAATATTGCCATTTCTATGAATTTTAGTTGAGGTTTCTACCAAAGCAGAAATAATCAGTAGGCTATGGTTGTTAGATAATTGCATTTCTAATGCCTATTTGTCAGACTGTAGAATTTTATTTTTATTTTATTTTTTAAATGTGGGTTAGTCCAAGGAGGGGCTTTGGTTCCCATAAGAACTGAGCCCACCCAACCCCCCATCCCCCGTTTTGTTTTGTGTTTTTTTTTTAAGATTTTATTTATTATTTTCAGAGACAGGGGAAGGGAGAGAAACATCAATGTATGGGTTGTCTTTCACCTGCCTCCAGCTACAGACCTGACTGGAGACCTGGCTTGCAACCTGGTATGTGCCCTGATTGGGAATCAAACCAGCTACCTTTGGGTTCACAGGTTGGCGTCTTACCCGCTGTGCCACCAGCCAGAGCTGATGACTTACTCTTGTAGTAGTAAGTCAGCAACCATTGGATGTTTTCTGAAGTGGATCTTTTTGAAGTAATAATAGATTACAACTGAAAATAAAATGTTAATGAAGCATGTTAAAGGAAAAGAACATCGAACCCTGGCTGCATGTCTCAGTTGGTTAGAGCATTGTGATCCCAGGTCAGGGCACATCAGAGGTCTGTCCCAAAAGTATCGGCCACACAAACTTTTAATTATACTAACATTGGCTCAATACTTTTGGGACAGATCTTGTACAAGAATTAACTCCCTCTCTCTCCCCTCTCAAATCAATAAATAAAAATAAAAATAATTTTGAAAAGTCCCAAAAAGCAAAGAAAAAGAGAAACTAGATGAGTGAGTGTATGGATGGAAATTTCCTTTAAAGCCATCTGAAAAGACTTGAAAGTGAAAGGGTGTGGTTACAACTGAACTTTATAATTACCCAGCCAAGAGATTAGGGGAATTCCTGTATATTACATAGTCTCTGGTGAGTATAGAAGTAATGAAGAACAGTTTTACTTACAAGTTCATTAGAGAAGTATTTGCTTTCAGTGACTAAGCAAATAGAATTTATCATAAAGTTAACTTTGTAAGTTATCTGTTTGGGCTTCTCTAAAAGAAAACCCTAGTTTAAAAAGTAAGGAAATATTATATCGCATAACAAAAAGTCAGTAGTAGTTTTCATGGTTGGTCAACTCTGATCCAGTTTCTTCATATGCTCTGTTACTGTCACAGAGTTGACTTCATTTTCGTACCTCTGATGATGGCCATGGCATTTGTGTACGTTGCATACAGATAGGAAAATATATCTGTATGCAATAAATAAAAGTAGATTTTTCTTCTCTGTTTATTTTAAAGTAGGAAACATTTCCTAGAAGTACCCCTCGAAAATCATTTTCATTAGCTACTGTTATGTTCCATATCTTTCTTAAATTAATCTTTGGTGAGGGTCATGGGATTAAGGATTGATAATTATTAGGGGTAGAAAGGATATATGTTAGGAGTTCAGTCTCCATTACCATTGTATAATAACTAGTGTAACAAATCCTCTTAAGTAGATTAAGAATTTATTGATGGGTGATCTTGGTTAAGAGATGTGTATTTTTGGTTAAGTTTCTTAACTTCTCTACATTTCCCCATCTGTAAAATGGTGGTGATAATGCTTCATTCATAAGGTTTTTTAAGAATTAAATCAGATAAGTAAGATAGCTTGGCTTCTAACATTTGGGAAGCATGCAATAAATATATTAATTACTATAACTGGTACTTTTATCATATAGTTTTATATTCAAAGGAAACTATGAAAATAGCATTTTCACTCTAAAGGATTAGTTTTATTTTTTCCCAAAGAGATAAGGACTTAAACCAAAGTTGGTGGATCTCCCATTGTCTTCTTTAGTTCCTTGTACAATTTATTTATTAGAAATTGTATTTATTTTACAAGTTTAAACTTAAGTGGCCTTCAAAGTACTCTCCATTTGATGCAATACACTTACCCAGACCTTTTTTTCCACTGTTCAAAACAGTTTTAGAATTCGTTGATTTTACGCCTTTTAGTGCTTCTGCAGGTTTTGTTTCATTTCTTCCATAGTAGCAAAATACTTCCCTTTGAGGACTTTTTAATCCAGGGACACACAAAAACATTGCTCAGGGCAAGATCAGGTGATTAAGGGCAAATGGGATACCAGAGTCATGTTGTTTTTGGTCAGAAACTGCTGAACATTCAGAGTTGTGTGGGCACTCATAAATCACCCATCATGAAATGGGCGCACACCTTGCAAGAGACTTCAGAAAAAATTCAGTGAAGCCAAATCCAGCCTCTCAAAACAATACCAGTTGTATACTGATACAGATGGGTTTCTAGAATACTCACCTAACTGATTATAAGCCTTTATTACAAGTTGCCCACCCTCCAGAAAATAAATCGTTTATTTTTATTTTTTTATAAGATGTTATTTGTTATTTTCAGAGAGAGAACATCAATGTATGGTTGCCTTTCACCTGCCTCTAGCCACGGACCTGGCTGGAGACCTTGCTAGAGACCTGGTTATGAACCCTGGCTGGGGAATTGAACCAGCGGTTGGTTGTTGGGTTCTCAGGCCAGCACCTTATCCACTGTGCTACCAGCCAGGGCCTTGGTTTATTTTTTAAATTATACTATAGGCAACCCCTGTATAACACCGTTGTTAGGTTCCTAAAAATTGTTGTGTTATGTAAATCTGTGTTAAATGAAACAAAGAGCTAGTACAGAAAAGGGGGTTAGGTTCCAAAATTTAAAGGACATAGTATTATTTTTATAATTAAGAGAAATATCTTTATTAAAACAATTTTCACCAAAAGTATATGTATGAAATGGTGTTTTCTTTTTGACAAGGTATCTTTATCCTCTAAACTTTCTTCAGCATTAGCTTGACGTCTTTACTTTTTGCAAAAAATCTGTTATTTTAGATAACTTATTTTTAGACGAGAGACTTCTATAAATTTTGTTAATTTCAAATGAGATAGCTTTTGCTCTTAAAAGCCCTTCTTATGTTACATGTTGCTCAGGGACTTCCTTAATTTCTAATGAGATGTTTTTTTGCTCTTAAAAACTCTTATTATGATCCATGTTGTTGGGGGTTTCCTAATTCTTAAACTGTGTTAGCGTGAAACTATGTTCTAGGATGCCATGTTGTACAAGGGTTTCCCCCACTTCTTGAATCATGTTAGAGCAAAATCGTGTTATAGAAATGCTGTGTTATACAGGGGTTACCTATAGTGACAAAAATGGAAAAGGCATAATAAGTTTTTGGTGTTCTTTTGTTTTTAATTTTATTTATTATTTTTAGAGAGGGGGAAAGGAAAGAGGCAAGGCAGGGAGGAAGAGAAACATCAATGTATGATTGCTTTTCACCTGCCTCCAGCTACGAACCTGGCTGGAGACCTGGCTTTCACCCTGGTTGTGTGTCCTGGCTGAGAATTGAACCAGTGGTCTTTGGGTTTTCAGGCTGGTGCCTCATCCACTGAGCCACCAGCCAGGGCCCAGAGTAAGTTTAATATGAGCTGCCATTAAAACAATTTTTACATTTATTGTGTCAACTAATACTTCACTCTTTATATTATTTGAGGTAGCATGAAAACTGAAGTGACACATTCTATGAAAATGTGCAGTTGAATTAATGACATATTAGTAATTTTCCTTAATATAGGCTTCTACCATTTTGTCTTTTTTGCTATAATAAAAAATGTAAGCTGGTTAAAGTGTAATTCTTTCTCACTCTTTGATATTTGCAGATGGTTTGTTCAATCAGTATATTAGTCAACAGGAATACAAGCCACGATGGAGTCAAATCATTCCCAAAAGCACCAAAGGTAAGCTTTACCTCCTAAGAGGTAGGGGCCTATTGCGGTGGTGTCTCAGTTTCATCTGTCCCCTGGCAGCCCAAGTTTGACAGGCCCTGCTAATGAAAAGCAAGTGTTTGAAGCAAGGCCTAGGTTCCTTAACTAGATGGCAGATTTATTTTTTTTATACTAAATATTTTAAACCTTTTTGCTTTACTACTTTAACAGATTAGGTGGTTTTATATAGAATGCCATGATCAGCTACCTTCATAGAGACACTGTAAAATTATACGCCATTGTATTGTAATGCCAGGTGTGTTCCTGAAAAACCTTAAGTTTTGCAGAATTGCTCCCCCAAAGCTAATAGGGCTTATGAAAATATTAGAAATGGGCATATCATTCTAGATCTATGGAATTTTATAAGCAGGTACTAATAAAAATGAGAGTAGTAATTCTAATAAATAATATTAGTAAAATATTTTCAGGCTTTTACATTGAACATCACAATGAGTTTAGAGTTTGTTTGTTTGTTTTAATTTATTTTTTATTGTTGTTATATTATATTCATCTCATTTTTCCCCCTCTGCTCTCCCCTTCTCCACCCTCCCTATCCACCCCCCATAATCAGTCCCTCATGTTGTCCATGTCCGTGGGTTATCCATGCTAGTTCCTGTTTGCAGTCTTAAACTCTGGGGTTCACGCTTCCTTCTTTGAGTGCATTTCCTTTTAATAAAAGCTGTTTTAATCATACTTTAACAACTGATCCAGGGTATACTTTTCTTCATTAATCCATCTTTTCAGATAGAGGAAGTTTTTTCACTTCATCTTTACTCCCTACTCTGCCAGGTGGTTAACAAAGTAGACAGTGAAGTAGTTCTTTAATACAACTATTTGGCATTAAAGGAAGGCAGTTCTGTGGATATTCAGCTTATTCCTGTGATCTTCATGTATTAATTGCTAAAGATTTGTCTTTAGTCATGAGAAAGCTTTCTTCTGATAGTGTTGAAACATTAATATACTGGAGAAAATTGCTGTGAGTTTCCGTAATTTCTGTTATATAAGTAACATTCTCCTATTTTGTAAGTCATATATAAGGTAATTCTCTTCAGAGAAACAGATGTTGTAGCAAACAGACTGTAACTGTGTATTTGAAAACAAATGGATTACTTATATAAAATACAAACATGCTGACAATAAATATATTTTTCTTAATATGTTTTAGCAAGTGCCCGTATTTACTGGAGGAAGAAGAAAGAAAAGGGTGAAACTTCAATGATAATGAATTGCAAAATCTCCACCTGT
The DNA here is from genome assembly GCA_004026585.1 of Noctilio leporinus. Lineage (NCBI taxonomy): Eukaryota > Metazoa > Chordata > Mammalia > Chiroptera > Noctilionidae > Noctilio > Noctilio leporinus. Next base: position 5,360 of record PVIW01009249.1, read on the forward strand.
TAGGAGAAAGAATTTGCAGAGAACTTTTGAATGAGTAGCTCTTGAATATACTAGTAATGAAAAGCTTCAGTTTTGCATCTATTTTTTACGTATAAAAAGTGACATTTGCCAAGGCTAGTGGCTCAGTAGAGAGGTGCTGGCCTGTGAACCCAAAGGTCACTGGTTCGATTCCCCAGTCAGGGCACATAATCAAGTTGCAAGCCAGGTCTCTAGCCAGCTCTGTAGCTGGAGGCAAGTGAAATGCAACCCGTACATTGATGTTTCTCTCCCGTCCTTCCTCCCTCCCTGCCCTTCTCTCTAAAAATAATGAATAAAACGTTTTTTTTTTTAAACTGACATTTTAGTCTTTTTCATAGTACCCCTGTGAAATTAGTAAAAAATTGGGTGTTTTCTGTTTTACATGGGAGGAAGCTGATAGAAGGAAAGTTATTAGCCAAAGTAATAGTATATTTCAATTAATATGAGAGTTAAAGAAAAACTTAGGTTTTCTGGTTTATAGCAACTAAGGCATTAGAATCCTGTTAACTGTTGAACTATTGATATGAAGTTAAATCTTCATTTATGTAATATTTGGTATAAAGTAAGATTAGATATAAGTTTAACAGTAGTTTTCTCCTACTGAAGTTTCTAAGTTTCACTGATGGAAATAACAAAGGAATGCAAGTCCCACATGTTCTCAGTCAGTACTCATATAAAAGCAATCTATTGTGTAGGAACTATTTTTTGAAATATTGACACAGTTAACACAGTAAGAAAATTACTAGATAAAACTTGATAACATCTTAGCTTTCAGTAGCTAGATTTATGAATTTTAAAAACTGCTCATTTTACATATGAACTATTCCTGGATTATAGATCTAATATCTAAATCTGTAATTGTTTCCCACCTGTACTTTTCACTTCAGTAGTTTAGAATTATCTTGTCTTAGGTTTTTGTGGAATATTCTGTGTCTTTGCTGGCTTATGGCATTCATGAGAAATACATTGAAAATAGCTTCCAATTACATTAATAAGCCTAAAAGCAATTAGTAAAAAGAGCAAGATAATTATGATAAGCATAGTTATTAGTCATTTTTTTAATCTTTTTTCTTATTCTTTATGTTGAAAGAATAAATGTGTGTTATTTTTACTAGTCATTGCACACTTACAAATAAAGTTACGCTGGTTTTGTGGTTGTTGTGGTATTCCTTTACAAGAAAATACTGTTTCTGTTTAAGGTGATGGAGAAGATAACCGACCAGGAATGAGAGGAGGCCATCAGATGGTTATTGATGTTCAAACAGGTGAGGGATACCTGCAGGGGAAAGCAATTTTTTTTAAGTATGCATTTTTAAATATCAGATAAACCTTTCCATTTATTAAAAAGGTTCACTGTTATCGGCCATAACCAAGTAACAGAGAAAATAGACATTAACCATGGGTTTAATCTAAAATAGGCCGTGACTTGTAAGAAGAGAGACTGCTACAGAAATGAAATTAGGTAACCTAAAAGAAATGTAATGTATAGCCATTTATAGCTATGGGTGTGTATAATTTTATTTGTATTTGATTTTCATAGTAAATTGTCATGTAGTTCTGAATTTTTATGTGCATTTACATTTTAATGCCATACTGTGGGAATGATAGCAATAAAACAGACTTAATATACATTTTTAGAGAGGGAGACTACCAAATTAGGTAACTTAAGTGTTACCATTAATTACTAAACATTGTTCATAAGCCTATAAATAATTTATTTATAGTTATTCTCTTTTTGCTGCCTTTAAAATTTTATTCTATAATTTGGTATTGAAAATTTCCCTTATATTTCTACAGGCTAGGTCAGTTTAAATACTACAATTATACTTACAGGTTTATGCTAAAATTATAATAGGTTTCAAATTACCATCTTGAAAAGCAAATAATACTGAGAATTTAGTATAATTTTAGTTTATTATCTGAGTTTAGAAAACTTTACTACATAGAGTGCTAAATTCATCCAAGTAATACTTTACATTTTCCAATGTAACTTTTGTGTTATGCTGACTCAGAGTATTTCAGGAATAAATAACTTGCTGTTTGGAGATTATAAAATCATTAATAATAAGAAAAAATTACTTTAATGTAGATAATCTAGACATTGATGTATTTTCACAAATAGTTTGTAAATAACCAGAAGGTAAGTTATAATATTTTATTTAAAATTAACTGCTCCCACTCAAGTCACATAATTAAAATGCCAAAGGTTAAAGATAAAGAGAGAATCTTAAAAGCAACAAGAGAAAAGAAGTTCATTATCTGCAGGGGAGTTCCCATAAGACTCAGCCAATTTATCAAATGAAACTGCAGGGTAGAAAGAGTTGGCAGGAAATATTCAAAGTCATGAAAAGCAAGGACCTACAGCCAAGATTGCTCTACTGAGCAAAGCTATCATTTAGAATCGAAAGGCAGGTTAAGAGCTTTCCAGACAAGAAGAACCTAAAGCAGTTCATCATCACCAAACCATTATTATATGAAACATTAAAGGGATTTAAGAAAAAGAAGACCAAAACTATGAACAATAAAAGGGTGATAAATACATACCTAACAGCAATTGACTCTAAAAAGGAAAGCTGACAGAAGAACAGAGGCAGCGTCACTTAATATAGCAAGTGCTTTGATGCTTGTCAGATGGAAGGGGAATTGTGAGGGAATGTGTGAAGAGTCAAGGGGAGTAAGAAGTACATATAGGTAATTACAGAATAGCCAAGGGGATATAAAGTACAAGAACTTAAACACATAACCCATGGACATGAACAATGAGTGGGGATGGCCTAAGGGAATGGCAGGGGGAGGGGGTGGAGGTGGGGCAAAGGGGGAAAATTGGGACGACTGTAATAATATAATTAAAAAAAATAAATTTGACTGCTAAATTTGTATAATAACCTGAACTTGTTTAGCAGTATCATGAGGGTCTCTTTGGAAAAGGTTCATTTCAAGATATGGGGATCTGCTTTCTGAATCTTGGCCTCTCCTCTCTTCCCTTCCACAGAAATAGGAATCTCAGGATCTAGGCATATTGTTGTCTACTTGGGAGTCCAATATGTATGCTTACTTCTTAAAGAACTGGATTTATGTGCGAATGCTTTTTAATCTAGAAAAGTGAAATACTTGGTGAAACCTTGTGTTTAGATGGTCTCCAGTAGCATTTTTCCTCTTGAACATTTAGTGGAATTTATTTCACTAAATGCCTTTTTTTTTCTCATCCATAAACAGAAAAATATTAGTCAACTTTTTATGCCAGCAATATACTGAAGAAGTGTGTTTTATTTGAAAGGCTCCTTTAATTTTCTAAACAAAATGCTGCTTTTCTAAAATGTGAAACTAATGTGGTTTACTTTAATACTTGAATCTCACCTTTTCAGGAAGCAGATGGAATTTTTATAGTGCTTACTGTATTGATTATTATGCAGTTGGTAAAGTATGTGTGTAAGAAAAGAGAACATTTTCCTCTTATCTATAATCCATGAATTTTGAAAATATAAATTAAGATTCAAATGATAGGCAAGTATCATGACAGAACTTAGTTTGAGCAAATAATGAAGATTAAAAGCTAATTACTTGGGTCAGAGGTCCTTGAAGTGAAATAATTATAACGATAAAGGTCCAAATATTTTTCTATAATGTTTTTGTTTTATGCACTAAAGGTAGAATTTCAGCAAACTTGTTACGGTCAACATCCTTAACTCTCCTCCCTTTAAAAAATATATCTCAAGGAAAGGGAAGAGCTGTTTGAGTATTTACTTCATTTGCTTTAGTAACAATAATTATAAGAAAACCTAACAAGAATAACTATTATAGTTATGGATGTTACTCCAGATGGGATGTTTGAAAGAATAATCTCTCTTTGATACCTTCTGAGAACTTATTATGAGGTAACGAAGTCTACTTAATAAAAATTGAGGCCCTGGCTGGTAGCACAGTGGATAAGGTGCCGGCCTGTGAACCCAAAGGTCACAGGTTCGATTCCCAGCCAGGGCAACATAACTAGGTTGCAAGCCAGGTCTCCAGTCAGGTCTGTGGCTGGAGGCAGGTGAAAAGCAACCATACATTGATGTCTCTCTCCCTCTCGGCCACTCTCTCTTCCCCTCTTTCTAAAAATAATAAAATCTTTAAAAAAAGAAATTGGCCTGTACTTTTAGTATCAGCATTAGTTTATAAAGAGTAATAGAAGTACTTTGAAAATATATTTTGAAACAAATATTTCTACCATGAAAGGTTTAGAACTTATTCGATAGAGGGATTTTATTTAGAGTCATTTTGTATCTGTTTCAGTTTTTTCATAAAACTTTCTGAATGTTGAATCAAGGTTTATTTAGCTCCATGGGGAATGATTAAACTAGATTTTAGCCTTTAACTTACTATCTATTATAATTAAAAAAATCATAGGTGGTCAATTAATATAAAGTTGCCCATAACTTGAATAGGCTTGATGTCAGTGTGTTGTTATTACTGCTAATAGTGTGGAAATAGTACTAACTGTGCATGAACATTGAGGTTGAAAAGATTAACAAGCAAGTGACCCTTTGAGTAATAGGGATGGTGTAGAATTCTTCCTTTTGCTTTTAAAAAATGTTTCAATGATTTGTTTCAAAAGATGCTACTTTAGACCTCCCGTCTTCATTTTGATATTTTTAAATGGAAATTAGGGTAGATATGATGATTCTTTTAAAATATATTGTTTACCTGAGGGGAAAACTAGAAGGACACACACTGAAATACTGACATTTGTTATGTGGGTGGTAGGTACCGGTGATTTTATATTTTCTACTTTAAAATGCAGTATCAAAAGTTTTTACGATTAATAAGTGTTATAAATTGCAGAAAATATCATTCATCAGCATTCCTTTTAGGAAGGAATTGTATTTATTTGGAAAGGTGCTTTAGAGTACATGGTAAAATGCTGAGGAAAACTGATTATAGAAGGAACTATTTGTTGCACTATAGTAAGGAGAACTTCATTGTTTTATTCTAGTGTACAGATTATGTTTTCCTAAAGCTGTAGTTATTATTACCTTGGGGTCTAGGTGGGAAAATTAAAAGTTTTATAGAGCTTTCCATTCTTTAGGGTAACATTTAATGCTTTCTGAATTTAATTTGGGTACAAGAACAGAACTGGGATATACTTGGAATTTTTTTTCTAGAAATCCTTCTATTTCTGTTACAAAATTATTAATAACAGAATTTACCGAGGTACTTTCATGCACTTTAAATTTCATCAAGTATGTATCAGTGCACTCTTAATCCAGTTGATTTTAATCATCTTCAAAGAGATTATATTTTTTATAAATCTTTGAAAGAACCTTTTCTGTTTCAGTGTCTGAACTGATGTAACAATCGTGGTTGACTGTGTGGGAGCTGTGTGTGTGTGTGTGTGTGTGTGTGTGTGTGTGTGTGTAAGACGTGACGTACCTGGGTTTAAATCCTACTGACTTTTATTATTGTCTTTTTATTTGATCTTGAATGAGTTTTTATAATGATGATAAAATTGGAATAATAAGTTGAAGTGAGAGTTTAAAGAAATGCATTTCATATATAAAGTATGTATTTTTTAACATGTAACAATATACATTATATACTAATTAGTTCTGTTTTTTGACAGATCTCACAGTGAAATATTTTAAAATAATTTTAAATTTTGAAAAATGATTTAAAGCAACTTGAAAAAACCATGTTGTTGGGTAAAAATAACTTACACAATATTATTTCGGTGTGTTTTATCTTTATATATATATTGTCCTAATTTTAGAAAGGAAGTGAAACCATAAGTATACTTGTAAGATTTTTAGGAAAAAGCAGTGTTAAAATCCCACAAGAATTTTGTTGATAAAAGAGTAAGTAGGTTTAGCAATAATGATTTTTCCCCGAGTAGAGTTTGAAGTACCTGAAGTTTTATCTTTACAAAGTTAGTGCATAAGCAGTAAAATAGAGTTTAGAGGAGTCCCATTGTTACTATAAATATGAGTATGCATTTTGAAGGATTCCAGAGCGAGGGCTCTTAATCTGTTAAATTTATATACAAAACTTTGTATGTTTTTTCTGGGGAGAGAATCTGTGAATTCAGATTATCAAAGGGACTGTTAACTCAAAAAGTTAAGAATACCTTTACTAGAATAAAACTTCATAAAACTCATTACTACTTCTTTTTAAATTGGCTTGTATTTCAGAGCAGTTATTGCTTCCCATTGTTTCATGAGCCTTGTTTTCTTAAATATTAAAAGTTAATAGTACCTAAATTTCTTTTCCTTTTTCAGTCTACAGTTAATTTCTGTTCGCTACAGCTCTTAGAGTGATCATTTTAGAAAGTGTATGATGACATAATTTTTGCTATTTAATTTTCAAACCTTTCTTTCATCCTAAGTGAATTCTATCATTCATACCAGGGTAGAGAAGGATTGTAGTATTTTGTTCCACTGGATGTATATGTCAATTTTATTGGTTATAATCCTTGTACCTAGCACCTCTCTACTAAATTCTTCAACTCTGAATTGGGTTTTGACTCTGAGGAAAACAAGGCAAATAGAAAGAGATAAAAGGCATGTCCATTTTGTTTCATTACGCCAGTCTGTTCAGATGAAAATTCAAATGTCATTCTATCAGGCAGCTTTTTGTTACGTAACTCCAACTGAATTTTGATAGCCTACATAACTATCCTTTTTGTCACTCAACCAGAACAGGTAGTAGGACCCAGGCTAAAGTCCCATTGGTATTCAATATCTATAACAAAAAGAAGTTTGAGGGGGTAATGCTTGTCCCTTCCATTGGAAATCTGTACCTTTGACTATTTGTTACCAATTCTATGCAAGTGTTATTTTTTTTTACACACAATGCCACATACTTGGTTTTCCTTATAGTCTTTAAAGAAACTTTTGAAGGAAGTAGGTAAACATGAGTTTTGGTGGTTATTTACAAATATATTGATATGGCTGTATTTCTCTACACATGATACGAATCTTTTTCATATAGTTATCACAAAGGAATTCTGAAATATATCCTTAATTAAGAATACAAAGTACATTCTCATAAGCAAAAAATACAACCTTTTAGCAGGGAAAGTAACTAAATTAAATTTATTGAAGAAATCAGTATCTAGATAGTTCTTTTAATCATAGCTTTATGTAAGAATATAGCTTTATTTTAAAAGGGAGATGAATGAATACAGTTGATAATCTGGGTCATGAAAGTTCAAGGAAATGACTAAAGCTTATAAAATGTCTTTCCCCTTATTCCTCTCTTGAGAAATTCTCAGGTCCATTTCAGGTCTTCCTAACTACATTTTTAGAAGGATTAAACTCTTAAAAATTTGACAGGGTTTTGTTTTCATCTTGTATATAAGTTTGTATTTCTTAAAACTTTTTTTTAAGATTTTTAAATTTTATTTATTATTTTTAGAGAGAGGGTAAGGGAGAGAAGGAGAGAAACATCAATGTATGGCTGCCTTGCACGTGCCTCCAGCTATGGACCTGGCTGGAGACCTGGCTTGCACCCTGGCTTTGTGCTCTGACCAGGAATCAAACCTGCGACCTTTGGGTTCTCGGGCTAGTGCCTTATCCACTATGCCACCAGTCAGGTCTTAAAACTTTTAAAATTTTATTTGTTCAAACTAATAATTAAGTTAACTTCTTTCACTAGGCTGTTAACCCTTCTCCTGCCTCTTCTGTTTGACACATGAATATTATCAAGGTTGAGCCCACTCTGTCAGTGCATAGGATATGCATTCTCTACGTACTATTTCTAAGTGGGAAAATAAATTGAATTACAAAAATAGTGTGCCATCTTGTGGACAAGAATGCAATCAGCACAGTCTATTTACCCCTAAAAATCAGAGCATGATAGATACTTCATTTGGGCTCTTAAAAAGTCTGCTTCTTTGTGGAAAATGGTGTAAAGACATTGATGTGTTAACATTTCTACCTTGTTTTTAGTGTACATAAGATAGGTATATCAGTACCCCTGGTCCCCAGTAGCTGTAGGGTTTATTCAGTGCAGGTACCAACAAGACCTGTACCAAAGAATATGGTTGAATTTTATTTAGTTTTTATGGCCTGAGTCATGAGAAATTTACTGCTTGGTTGATGATTGATTCATTATAGCCTCTTAGAATGAAATTGATTTAATATTTTAAACATAGGCTATTATTTATTGGTCAATGAACTTCCAGTTCCTTTCTTTCACTGGCTCCTTTTCAGCCAGTCTCATATGTTACAAGTTGGGCTCTCACCAGGCTCTGTCTCTGCCTAAACTCTTCTGCAGCTGCTCCATGCTCCACAGTCTGGCTCCTCCCGTTCTTAGCCTCTGTATTGTCGTTTCATTCCTTCTGTGCTCTGGCCTCTACCTGTCTTTTTAACCTCATCTTCACCTACTATTTTGTGTATTCTTCTTTTAAATTGAACAGTACATTTACTAATTACACAGTTTTTACCACTTTGCATGCATTATTCAGTTCTCTCAGTTGCTTTATGAGGTGAAAACGGTGTCATTTTAGAGAGAAGGAGGAAACCAGTGGTTAAGGAACTTTGTGGTGATCACACAGCTGTAGTGGTAGAGCTGCAGTCCTGTCTGAGATCTGTCATGTCTTTTGTACATTTGTGTTTTTTCTTTCTCTGTACCTTTATTTTTTTCTCTGTTGAAATCCCTTCTTCTTTGTCCCCCATTTTGCCAACAAAGCCACCACGTGACACAAATAGAACTGTTACCCAAAGCCTTTCCTGAGTCCCCTCAACTTACTCTCCTCCCTCTTTTGAAGCCTCATGGTGCTTTTTACCTTTCTAATGGCACTTGGCTACCCTGCAATCATGGGGATTTATGTTGCAGTCATGGTAATTTATGTACTTGTTTATATACTCTTGACTGTAAGCTCCTTGAGGATAAGGACTATATCTTTTTATTCTCTAAAGTGCCTTGCCAGTTCAGATTAGCACTCAAAACATATTGGCTGAACATTCCTCTGAATCCTGGGAGAGAAATGGATGACCTCTATAGCCTGTTCTCCTTTAAGAAAAAAATAGAGAGGGCTATTGCTTGAGGAGGATTATACTGCCCTAGGGATGTACATGAATAGTTATGTAACCTTTAAGCATGAGAATGGAAATTCAGTAAACCAAACCACTGCCCTGTTGCAAATAATGTTTTCATTTTTCTACTTTCGTAACTTCGCACTACAATTCTCTCCTGTTATTTCTATACTGGAGTTTTTTGTATTATTTATGCATTAAATAATACTTATACTGGTAGTTGTATCTAGATAAATTTCATGTCTGAATGATTTAATGTAAATAATTAGAAAATTTAATTAAAATTTTGTTATGTACTTCATTCAGGTATGTCAAAAGATCCTCTTTCTGACTGATTCTTCAATTTTACCATTATACTTCAACTGGGACCACAAAGTATTCATAGACAAGAATGACATCTTGGAGTCATTCCATTGGGATGCTTGCTCTGTGCCAGATTTTATTTTGCTCAGCTATCAATGAGGCTGTTGTGGAAATGTGGGTTTTCTTTGCTGTGAGAATTTATGCGTACAAAGAGACTTGCTTTTCAGAAAGAACATTGAGAACCCAGAGCCCAAGAGGAAGGGTTATTAAAGTTAATGAACCAGGGTAACCTTATCCAGAGGGTGCCCAGTAACACTGTAAAACAAAAGGTCAATTGCTATTGCTGTTTTAGTGGTATAGGCCCCTCTCCAGGTTTCAGAATTTACTGGGGTTAACTGCCTTTGTAGTGAGGCCTTAGCAAATAATTTTTAAGCCAAATGAAAAGTCTTTACTTTTTTTCCCGTAAAATTCTATGTATCTGGGCATTAATTACTGTGTGCCATTTGGAAAACGGCATGTGTTAGAGAGAGGGAGAAAGAAAGGAAAAGAAGTATATGTGTGAGAGACATATCATCCATTGGCTGCCTTCCGCACGCCCCCAACTGCAACCCAGGCATGTGTCCTGACTGGGAATTGAACCAGTGACCTTTTAGTCTGCAGGCTGGTGCCCAATCCACTGAGCCACACCAGCTGGGACTAAGATATGACCATTTTATTAAATTAATTGCCATTTCACATTTGTGAAGAGCCAAAAATATTCCAGGTACTGAGTTAAACATGGAATCAGGCACAATAATACCGTTTTTATTTCATCTGTAGTACTTATTAACTACAAAGTATTTCTTACTTCTTTGCATTTTAAAAGTAGAAATGCCGGGGTCATACTTAAGAGCTTTCAGAATGTTTTTGTGTAGCTGATGTAAAGAACTTCACCACCACACTATTATTGAAGTAGCGCAAGAACTCAGTCCTGTTCCAGTGATCTCTTCTTGTCCATAAGTATTTTTTGATTTCCCAAGATTCTTGGGGAATAGAATGGATGTTTTGCCTAGAAAATTCACTTCAAGTTTGAAATTATATGATACAAATCTCTTAGAAGACTGCCCAACTCTACGAATAGCAAGAGTGTTGCAGTGTTTCCAAGTGCACTTTGAATTATATGTAACCCTCCATGGTGGGACATAACCTAGGTGACAGTCCCTTTTTGTATATGATTAGGGCAGGTCAGGTAGAGAGTTGATGACTTCACAGTTTGTGAATATCTTATTTAACATTATAAAACATCATTTCTGGGCTTATATCATCAGGAAACATAAGATATTTATTTATAAATGGGAGATATTTAAAGAAAAGAAAGGCACTCTTATTGTACAAAGAAGAATGGGATGATACACATTGTTATTTGTAATGAGTTTCACTGTTCACTAAGCAAGAATTCAGTTTTTTTCACAGGGATAAAGTCCATAGCTATAATAGATATTTCAGCATTAGAAGGCATCAAATTCTCAAGATAACCTACAGTGATCTGAAGGTTGATTATGAGGAGTTAGATCTACCACTGTGTGTGTGTGTGTGTGTGTGTGTGTGTGTGTGTGTGTGTGTATAAAATCCCTTCAAAGCCCTGGCTGTGGACAAGGCGTGGGCCTGTGAACCCAAAGGTCGCTGGTTCGATTCCCAGCCAGGGCACATAACCAGGTTGCAAGCCAGGTCTCCAGCCAGGTCTGTAGCTGGAGGCAGGTGAAAGGCAACCATACATTGATGTTTCTCTCCTTCACTGTCTCTCTCCCTTCCCTTCTCTCTGAAAATAATAAAATCTTGAAAAAAAAAAAAAAAGGAAAAATCCCTTCAGTTTCCATCGCCATGTTCATTACTAAATTTTTAAGGTATCTAATGTTAACTGCCAGGCAGTTAATGTTTTTGGTATTGCATTAGAAAACAATTTAATGTGATTTTTGTTGTATTTTTCAGAATTAGCCAGATGTCTTGCCCCTGACTGGTGTGGCGCAGTGGGTTGGGCATTGTCCTGCAAACTAAAAAGGGCACCAGTTCTATTCTGAGTCAAGGCACATGCCTGGGCCATTGTCCCCTGTTGAGGTTGTGCAGGAAGCAACCTATCTGTGTTTCTCTTGCATATTAATGTTTCTCTCTCTCCCTTCCTTCTCCTGTCTCTAAAAAATAGATTAAAAGTTTTTTGTTATTTTTTTGTTTTTTGTTTTAAAGAAAAAAGTATCTGGGTGTCTTTATATTTTACACTATATATTTCTCTGGGGTTTCTTTTTCTCCCTTTTTTTCTTTTTCTATTTGCAGTCTGAAGTGGCATTATTAATATAGTGAATGTAAATTTTGTGTGTCCTAACACAGAAACTCCTAAACTGGCTGAATATCAGATTCTCCCTGGATACTTTAAAAATACAGACACTCTTTTACCTACTAAAGACCTATGGAATGAGAATGTAGGGCCTACCTCCTCATTAGCTGTATTTTTATAAATCTCTCAAACTAGTGGTTCTGCAGCAGCCTGTCCATATACACATGTTTAGGAAATACTAGTATAGAAATATTTTGGATTGTTACCAGTTTAAGATTTTTAAGTTTATTTAGATATGCCTTCTTCAATTATCTTAGACACAACTGGACAGGTGTGGGTGCCTAGACTTATATTTTGCCTATCTTTTTACACATATTTTTCTAATTTTCATAGAGACCGTTTATTTGTTTGGTGGCTGGGATGGAACACAAGACCTTGCTGACTTCTGGGCATACAGTGTGAAGGACAACCAGTGGACATGTATCTCTAGAGACACTGAGAAAGAGGCAAGTTCTCAGAATTTTCACCCATCTGCTGTTGCAGTAGGGATGCAGATGTACACATCTTTTTCTGGATGATTTGTATTCTTTCCTAATGTCTATCAGCAGTGGTAACAGAAGAATTTGTGGTGAATGAGTTTGGCGTAAGTACTTTTGCATTCTAGCTTCTATACCTGGTTGTACATGAACAAATCTATCTTAGAGATAAATAGAAGTGGTTATCAAATATTTTACTATTTTGGCCTGGAAATGTTACTGTGTAACTATCTTTCCTGTTCCCTGTCACCTCTACTCTTGTGTCAAGCATTCATCTTATTTTGAGTTCCTCTGGAAAATTGTGCTTTGGATGTCTTCATTATCTCACTGTTTTGGTCCCTTGCTATTTGACTAAATATCAGTTTTACAAATTTCATATATATATATATATATATATATATATATATATATATATATGTGTGTGTGTGTGTGTGTGTGTGTGTGTGTATGTATATATATATATAGTTTTTAACTAAAATTGTACGTATGTTTGTGTCTGTTGATACATGTATCCATAAAGCATTTTTATAGCAAATAAGTTGACTTGGATTTATTGCTCTGAATGAAATAGGCGCAATAATTATATACAGATATAAAGTGAAAATTCAGGATTTTTTCCAGTTCTTTATAGAACTTTTTTATTGTACCCTTTAATATGTTTTAGATTACAAGGTTAAAACTAAACTGTTAATAAAATAGTAGGAGCTGCAAATGACAAGTGTGAGAAAAAAGACCTAATTTAATCTAGGGAGGCCATTTCAAAAAATCCAGTGCTATGTCTTTAATCCTAGGAAATTTAAGCAAATTCTTGCTTACTCATGTGTTCCATTGATTAATCATTCTTATCTTTCCAAAATTATCTTAAAATTCTGATTTCTATTATCCCTGTAAAAGTATGAAAAATGACTTTTGTCTTTCAGTATTAAAGTACCATTTTTTGAAATAATTATTTCTATTCCCAACAGAAATGAAACTGCCTAACTTTTTTCTGTTCAACTACTTTAAATGTAGGTTGATTGAATCTGTAATTATTCTTGCAATAATAGAAGGTATCTACTAAGTACCTAAGTCTCAACAGCTCTAACAGCAGATACTGCATTTCATATACCTTTCCTCTCTTTGGCATTAATTTCAACTTTATGATTTCTTTCCTAAACATGTTTACCTCTTGCTGATTCTCAGATCTATTTTCCATTTATTAGCACAGTCTTTAGAAAAAAATATCTGGCCATGGGACACCTGCTCAAACCCTATGTTTAGCTTCAGTCTACCTCAGTTATCTGTATTTTATTTCATTCAAAACGTTACAAAGCTTCAATGGCACAATAACAAACATTTATTTTACTCAGATGTTTACCGATCAGGTCATTCTTTTGGTTTTGGCCGGGCTTACTCATATATCATGAGTCAGCTACCTATCAGCTGGTGCAGTATAGCTTCAGCTGGGACTACTTGGCTCTGTTCTGTGTAATTCCTCACCTTCCTGTTGGCCAGTTGGGATGTATTCTCATGTCAGGGGCAGGGCTGCAAGGGAGATGAAGTGGACATGAACATGCCACCAAATTTGTTATTGTCCCATTGGCCAAAGGAAGTCATGTGTCCAAGTCCAGAATCATTGTATGGTGATGGGCATTATCAAGAGGAAGCCTGAATAGCAGTAGTAATCAGAATGATTAAGGAATTTATCTACCTTAGTTCCTTTTGCTTAGAGTAAAAACTTCACATTTCTCATCATCATTTGCTCCCTATTCACCTCATCTCCAGGCTTTATGTGCCAACCATACCTATAGTTGCTGAAATTATTCAACTTTTCACCTGTGTCCTTTGGTTTTTTTCTTTGTTTGTAATTAATAGCGTTTTCCTCCTCATGTACCCAGGTTTTACCTAGTAAATGCTTATATATCTATTTATTTACTTATTTTAAATTTATTTTATTTATTATTATTGTATTACAGTTGTTTCATTTTTCCCCTCATTGATCTCCTGCCGCACCCAACCTGCTTCCCCTCCTGTAGTCAGTCCCCAGCTTATTGTCCCATGTCCATGAGTCCTCCACACTAGCTCCTCAACTGAACCCTTCCCCCACATTCCCCCTTCTTCCCCTCCCTCCTAGTCACTATCATTCTGCTCCTTTTTTTTTTTCCTTCCCGTGTCTCTTGTTCCTTTCCGCTCACCTGCTTGCTTTGTTCGTTTGTCTCCTGTATTAAGTGAGAACATACGGTATTCAACTTTTGCTGCCTGGCTTATTTCACTAAGTGTGATACTCTCCAGTTTCATCCATCTATCACAAATGGTAGAAAGGCCCTTCTTTCTGCTGCATAGAGCTCCATGGTATAAAGGTACCACAGTTTTTTGATCCATTCATCCACAGAAGGTCACTTAGGTTGTTTTCAGCACCTGTCTATTGTAAATAGCACTACTTTGAACAAGGGGTGCATAGGTTCTTCTGAAGGTGTGTTTCAAGATTCTTCAGGTATAATCCTAGCAGTGGAATCACTGAGTCATAAGGCAGTTCTATTCTTATTTTTTTGAGGAAATTCCATGCCATCTTCCATAGTTGCTGCACCAGTCTGCATTCCCAGCAGCATATCAGGGTTTTCTTTTCTCCACATCCTTGACAGCACTTGTTTGTTGATTTGTTGATGATAACCATTCTGACAGGCGTGAGGTGGTATCTCATTGTGGTTTTAATTTGCAGCTCTCTGGTGGCTAGTGATGTTGAGTGTTCTTTTCTTTCATGTGTCTGTGGGCCCTCTGCACGTCTTCCTTGGAGAAGTGTCTGTTCAGGTCCTTTGCCCATTTTATGATTGGGTTGTCTATCTTTCTGGTGTTGAGTCATATTAGTTCTTTATGTATTTTGGAGATCAAACCCTTGTCCGTGGTATCTTTGGCAAATATGTTTTCCCAAGTGGTTGGTTACCTTTTAATTTTCTTGATGTTTTCTTTAGCTGAGCAGAAACTTTTCAATTTGATGTAGTCCCATTTGTTTATTTGTTCCTTTATCTCCCTTGCCTTGGGAGAGAGATCTGTGAAAATGATGCTACGCGGGGTATGTAATTTTTTTGCCTATGTTTTCCCCTAGAACTTATATGGTGGCACTGCTTATGTTTAAGTCTTTTATCCATCTTGAGTTTATTCTGGTGTATGGTGTAAGTTGATGGTCTAGTTTCATTTTTTGCATGTGCCTGTCCAGTTCTCCCAGCATCACTTGTTGAAGAGGCTATTTGCACTCCCATTTTATGTTCCTCTCCCATTTGTCGAATATTAGTTGCCCATAGAGTCTGGGTTTATTTCTGGGCTCTCTGTTCTGTTCCATTGATCAGTTTGTCTGTTCTTGTGCCAGTACCAGACTCTTTTGATTACTGTGGCTTTGTAATACAGTCTGATATCTGGTATTGTGATTCCTCCTACTTCGTTCTTCTTTGTAAAGATTGCTGTAGCTATTCGGGGCCATTTTTGACTCTTAAGTCTGTGAAATAGACAGATGTTGGTATTTTAATAGGGGTTGTTTTGAATCTATAGATGGCTCTGGGTAGTATGGACGTTTTAATGATGTTAATTCTTCTCATCCATGAATATGGTATATGCTTCCATTTATTTGTATCTCTTCCTTCATTTCTTTCTTCAGTGTTATTTAGTTTTCTGAGTACAGGTCTTTTATCTCTTTGGTTAAATTTATTCCTAGGTACTTTTTTTTTTTTGCTATAGTAAATGGGATTTGTTTTCTAGTTTCTTTCTCTGATGGTTCATTGTTGGCATGTAAAAATGCCTTCAATTTCTGGATATTGTCATTGTATCCATCTTTTTTGCCAAATTCACCTATTAGGTTGAGTAGTTTTTTAGTGGAGTCTTTAGGGATTTCTGTGTACACTATCTTGTCATCTGCAAATGACAGTTTTATTTCCTCCTTTCCAATTTGGATGCCTTTGATTCATTTTTCTTGTCTGATTACTATGGCTAGAACTTCCAAGACTATGTTGAATAGAAGTGGAGCGAGTGGACACATTTGCCTTATTCCTGATCTTAAGGGAAAGGCTTTCAATTTTTGCCCATTGAGTATGATGTTAGCTGCAGGTTTCTCGTACATGGCCTTAATTATGTTGAGGTATGCTTCCTCTATTCCCATCTTTTTTTTTTTTTTTTAAAGATTTTATTTCATTATTCTTTAGAAAGAGGGGAAGGGAGAGAGGCAGAGAGGGAGAGAGACATCAATGTATGGTTGCATTTCACCTGCCTCCAGCCACAGGCCTGACTGGAGACCTGGTTTGCAACCTGGTTATGTGCCCTGGCTGGGGAATCGAACCTGAGACCTTTGGGTTCGCAGGCTGGCGCCTTAACCACTGTGCTACCAGCCAGGGCTCTATTCCCATCTTGCTGAGGGTTTTTATCATAAAAGGGTGCTGTACTTTATCAGATGCTTTTTCAGCATCTATTGATATGATCACATGGTTTTTGTCTTTCAGTTTGTTTATGTGGTATATGACATTTATTGATTTGCAAATATTGTACCATTCCTGCATCCCTGGGACGAATCTGAAGTGGTCATGGTGTATGATTTTTTTAATATGTTGCCGGAAACAGTTTGCCAATATTTTGTTGAGAATTTTAGCATCTATGTTCATCAGAGATACTGGCCTGTAGTTTTCTTTGTTTGTTGTGGCTTGACCTGGTTTGGGGATTAGAATAGTACTGGCCTTATAGAAAGTTTGGGAGTCTTCCCTCTTGGATTTTTTGGAATAGTTTGAGAAGGATAGGTAGATGTTAGTTTTTCCCTAAATGTTTGATAAAATTCACCTTTGTAAACCATCTGGTCTGGGGTTCTTGTGCGCTGGGAGTTTTTTGATTACTTCTTCAATTTCACTAGTTCACTAGTCTATTCAGGCTTTCTGCTGCTTCTTGATTGAGTTTTGGTAGGTTATACGTTTCCAGAAATTTGTCCATTTCACCCAGGTTGTCACATTTCTTGTCGTACAGTTAGTTGTAAATCGTAATTTCTTACAGTCTTTTATATTTCTGTGGTATCAGTTGTGATTTCTCTTGTGTTGTTTCTGGTTTTGTTTATTTGGGTCCTGTCTTTTTTCTTGATAAGTCTTGTTAAAGGCTTGTCAATTTTGTTTATCTTTTCAAAGAACCAGCTCCTGGATTTACTCATCCTTTGAATAGTGCTTTTAGTTTCTGTCATTTAGTTCTGCCCTGATCTTGATAATTTCCTTCCTTCTACTTGCTCTGGGCTTTATTTGTTGTTCTTCTAGTTCTTGTAGCTTTGTGGTTAGGTTGTATGACTTTCTTCTAAGCTTTTTAGGTAGGCCTGTATTGCTATGAACTTCCCTTTGAGAATTGCCTTTGCTGTATCCCATAGGTTTGGGGGTATTGTGTATTCATTTTCATTTGTTTCCAGATACTTTTTGATTTCTTATTTTATCTCATTGTTAATCTATTCAATACTTAATAGCATGTTATTCAGTCTCCATGAATTAGAATGTTTTTGGGTGTTTTCCTTGAGGTTGGATTCTAGTTTCAAGCCATTGTGATCGGAGAAGATGCTTGGTTTAATCTCAGTTTTCTTAATTTGTAGAGGCTTGTGTCCCACCATGTGGTCTGTCTTTGAGAATGTTCCATGTGAATTTGAAAAGAATGTGTGTTTTGCCTTTTTGGGGTAAAAAATTCTGTATATGTCAGTTAAGTCCATTTCCTCCAGAGTGTTGTTCAATACAATATCCTTGGTGTTTTTTGCTTGGAAGATTGTTGATAATGGGGTATTAAAGTCCCCTACTATTAGTGTGTTGCTGTCTATATCCTTCTTGAAGTCATCCAAGATTTTCCTTATATATGTATTTGGGTGCTTCTGTGTTAGGTGCATGTATGTTTACACGGGTTGTATCTTCTTGATGGATTGTTCCCTTAAGTACTATGAACTGTCCTTCTTTGTTTCTTTTTATATCCTTCATTGTGAAATCTGTTTTGTCTGATATAACTATTGCTACCCCAGCTTTTTGTTCATGTCCATTTGCTTGAAAAAATGTTTTTCCATCCCTTCACTTTCAGTCTGTGTAGATCTTTTGTTCTGAGGTGGGTCTCTTCTAGGCAGCATACATGTGGGTCATATTTTCTTATCCATTCAGCTACCTTACGTCTTTTTATAGGTGCATTTAATCCATTTACACTTCAGGTTATTATTGACAGGTACTTCTTCATTGACATTTTTCCCCTTCCTGTATTCCTGTCTGTCTTTCTCTGTTTCTTCCATCTTTTTAAAGCAGGCTGTTTAGCATCTCTTGCATTGCAGGTTGGTGGAGGTGTATTCTTTTAGCCTTCTTTTATCTGGGAAACTCATTTCACCACCACCACCACCACCCCCTTTTTTTTTTTTTTTTTTTTTTCACCTTCCATTTTGAGTGAGAGCCTTGCTGGGTAGAGTGGCAGGGCTTTGTTTTTCATTACTTGGGGTATTTTTTGCCATTCCCTTCTGGCTTGTAGGGTTTCTGTTGAGAAACCATTTCATAACTTTATCATAGCCCCCTTATATGTTATTAGTTGTTTCTCTCTTGATGCTTTTAAGCTTCTCTCCTTGTCTTTGAAATACGCTGTTTTAATTACGATGTGTCTTGGAGTGGGCCAGTTTGAGTTCATCTTCATTAGGACCCTCTGTGCTTCCTGAACTTGAGTGACGTTTTTGCTCATCAAGTTAGGGAAGTTTTCAAACAGGTTTTCTATCCTTTGCTTCTATCCCTTGCTTCTCTTCTCCTTCTGGTATCCCTGTGATACGGATATTGTTGTGTTTCGTGTTGTCCTGCAGCTCTCTTAAAACCTCTTCGTTGTTTTTCAGTCTTTTCTCATTTTGTTGCACAGTCTGGTTATTTTTTTCCATGTTGTCCTCTAATTAGTTGATGTGGTCCTCTGCTTCTTCTAACCTGCTTTAGATTCCTTCTGTTGTGTTCTTCAGTTCAAATATTGTATTCTTGATTTCCTCCTGGTTCTTACTGATGGTTTTCATGTCCTTTTCTTTCATTTATTTATTTATTTATTTATTTATTTATTTATTTATAAAGATTTTATTTCATTATTTTTAGAAAGAGGGGAAGGGAGAGAGGCAGAGAGGGAGAGAGTCAGAGAGGGAGAGAGACATCAATGTATGGTTGCTTTTCACCTGCCTCCAGCCACAGACCTGACTGGAGACCTGGTTTGCAAGCTGGTTATGTGCCCTGGCTGAGGAATCGAACCTGTGACCTTTGGGTTCACAGGCCGGTGCCTTATCTACTGTGCTACCAGCCAGGGTTATTTATTTATTTTTTAAAAGATTTTATTCATTATCTTTAGAGAGAAGGGCAGGGAGAGAGGAAGAAAGGGAGATAAACATCAGTGTATGGTTGCCTTTCACCTGCTTCCAGCTACAGACTTGTCTGGAGACCTGGCTTGCAACCTGGTTACATGCCATGGCTGAGAATCGAACCAGCTTTCTTTGGGTCCGCAAGCTGGTGCCAATCCACTGAGCCACCAGCCAAGGCTAATGTCCTTTTTAATATGGGTATAATTTTCAGTAAGTTATTATAGTTGCCTTGGGATTCTTTGTAGTTTTCTTTGAGTTTGTTAAGCTCATTGAGCTTTCTTCTGGCCATTTCTTTGAATTCCAAGTCCGATAGTTTGCTTGTTTCTGTTTCATTTAGCAGTCTTCCTGGGGATTCCTCCTTTCCTTTTGGTGATGGACTGTTTCTTTTTCTCCCCGTTTTGGGTCTCTGTTATTGCTTGTTTTTGTTTGTCAGATTAATCTGTTATGACTCTCTGCCTTCATGGAGTACCCTTCTGTGGTAGAGATTTATGGGGTTCAGTGATGCAGTCTCCTAGATTTCCTCAACTAATTGCTCTTGGGGTACCCTTTAGGTCATTAATTTAGGCTGTCTGGTTGTATTTTGTAAATGGTTTATGTGTTGCTCCTTGATGAGTTTTTCACTCCAGCTGGCTGATTGAGAGACATTCCTTCTACCACGTCTCATATACTATTATTGAGCTGCTCCTAAAACAGAACCACTGGTCCAGGCAAAATAACCACACCTTCAAAGATGTCTTACACCCTTAATCACACTTTTGACTGCACATGAACCTAGCTTAATCCCCATACCCTCAAAGATAACCCCTACCCCTGACCACATCCTCAGCTGCAAATGGGCCAGTCTTAATAAGAATATAAATATAATACGCCTATTATAAGAGAGGGAAAACAACTGAGTTGACTGAAATATAGATAATTTTTGAAAGGTGCAAAGGAGTAGCAATGATAGTGGTGAGAAATGGTAAAAGGATACGAGAGAGAGCAAACTTCACCTCATATGGAAACCGGTGGGAGGAAGAATCAGAATTCAGTGAGAAAGTGCAAGTGAACAGTATTAAGCCTAATCAGAAGTTATATATATTTATATTTACACTTGCATGTATATATATGCCTATAGATAGATACTGTGTGAGAGAACAAACATACATACATAAAAAAGCCACCATAAGGAAGTTGACTTAGAAAAAATCATGAAAAAGGAAAAAAAATTTAAAAATATGAATCCAGTTGGTGAGTAAGTTTTGCCACAGCACTATCAACAACGTATGATCTATAATTCCTTTGGTGAGATGGGAGCTTGAGGTTAAAAAGAGAGAAAGAGAGATTAAGAGATGTTTGGAGGAAAGGGAAGGGATTTATAATTTCCCTTGGATGTATAACTTAGTTATTTTTATAACTAAGTTTTTAAAGATGCCGCACCTACCTCCCTGTCCACCCTCAGTGAGCACTGTATTGGTCAAGGTAGAGAGAGGACAAGTGTATTTTTTGAGCAGGGAGAAAAAAATTTGTCACACCTAATAGCACACATATACACAGAAATGATTTTAAATTGGGAGAGGGGAGGAATACTTAATAAGGAATGGGAATGAGTTGTGGAAGAAGAGAAAGTAGAGTTTAAAACAAAAGTAGAAGGAACTTGGGTGGTTAAATGAATTCAGAGAAGGGAGGAGTAAACTATGGGATTTGAAGTACACTATAATATAAACACTGTTTACTTAAAATGCACTAATTGTGAGGACTAGAAATGGCTATTAAAAAGGATAAGTTAGGGATTTGTAATTCATGTAGATCTCGATGTGACTCAGGTAATTGAGGTTAGCAGAGATCCATTTCCTGGGTCTGCCCGTTTTCCTTGATCAAGTCTCTGCCGACTGCAGTCAGGCTCAAGTGCCTTGGGAGGGCAGAGTCTAGCAGTTTGGAGGCTTGTCACAATCAGGGCTGTTTCCCAATGCCACACCCCCGGTAGGCTGAGCCTCCAGCAGCTGGGCACCACTGGTTCCCCTGAGAGGGGATGTGGTGGCCTCTTTTTTCACTGCCCCTCTACCTCCCACCTCACCCCTGAGCGCTCTGGTTCTGGCAGCCAGGTTCCCTTTCTTTCAGCTTCAGAGAGAGGCTGTCACGCAGTCCCTGCCCTGCAAGAGCTCAACTTTTCAGTCCTTTCAAGTTTGTGTTCAACAGTCCGCACTATTTGCTGCTCCAGTTTCCATTCATGGAGCAGCCTGAAGCTGTCTTTAGTCAGAGCCGCCCCTGCCCAGAGGTCACCTTGACCTGCCAGGCCAGCCAGCTCTGGAACTGTCTCACCAACTCACTTGTAGGTCTCTGCAGCCTCTGGACTGTGCACCTTGGAATCTAGACGCTTACCATACTAATTCTCTGGGACTTGTCAGGTGGTCCTTACCCTATCCTCCAGCAACTCTGGTGCTTGAGAAAGCTGTAAGCGCTGTCCACTCCTCTGCCACCATCTTCCTTCATAATTCATGCTTATTTATTTTTTTAAAGCTCATTTCAAACTTCATTTCTTCTGCAAAGTGTTCTTGCTGTCTCTGCAGAATTAAAAGCTGGTTTTGTGTGTGTGTGTGTGTGTGTGTGTGTGTGTGTGCTCATTTAATGCCTTATATTCCATGAATGGGTTACTATAATGATTAGTTTTCGTTCCTGTTTTCCTACCTAGACTCTGAATTCCTTAAGGCATAAATCCTGTGCTTACTCTTTAGTGAGTAAATAGGTGATATATGTTAAATGAAAAGGCTGGAGTAAAACAAGGAACCAATAAATGCAAAAGTCAGGCAGGAAAGGGGGTTCGTTTACACAGGACCTTAGAGGTAATATTACCTCTACTTTTGAAGTGGAGCATGGGTAATTCTTATATCATTTTTATATAATTTATAAGTTATACTTAGAATACAATTAATAATTATTTAAAACTAATACTGGAAAGATACAGAGATTGTTTTGACAAGAACACTGCTTCTTTTGTTTTGAAGTCAATAGATATAAGTGGGAACCTACTGCTGGAGTTCAGATTTATTATAGTTTATTGTTACTTTCTTCATATAGGCAGCAAAAATGATTTTGTTGCTCTATGAATTGAATGATAATATATGACTCTAGCAGAAATACTAATTTCTTCCAAAATTAAACAGTTAATACTCTGTTATCTGATTTTACTTTCTATACCAGTAAGTACAAGTTATTTTTTGATGATTCCCTGGGGCATGTGTTTTAAAGGTACAATGTACAATTAAAAAGCAAAATTAATATAATTCACTTAAATATGTCTCTAATAACACATTTAAGAAATTGAAAGAGTGTGATGGCTCAGCTCTTAAAGGGAATAATTATTTTAAATTCAAGTTGATATGCAAGTAAGTTTTTATAGGTTAAAAATTATTTTTCTTTAGTTTTGCATTTTTATAAATCCCTTTAATGCCAAACTTAGTGGAAGGCAACTAGATCCTTGTATCTGCTGCTGCATTTAATCTTTTGCGACATACTTTCTTGTGTGAAACATATGAGGAAAATTGGATTTCACATAGATAGGTTTTTGGAAAGGAGAGTAATGTTTTAATAGTCTTATTATATAATTACATAAAATACACAGGGGTCAATTTAATAAAAGTATACAAACCTGTAACGTGAAAAATTCCAGAAGTGGTGAAAGATATTAAAGAAGACTGTAATAAATGGAGATTTAACTATATTCATGGATTACAAGGCATATTATTAAGACATAAATTCTCTCCATATTGATTTGTATTTCATCATATTCCCAGTCACAATTCCAACAGTTTTGGAGTTGACAATATGATTCTAAAACTTATATGCAAACATTAAGGATCTAGAAGAGTCAGAATAATTTTTTTTTCTTTCTTTCATTTTTTTTTTTTTTTAAGAATAGAGAGGTCTTTCTTTTATTACCTGCCATCAAGAACTATATGAACAGAAAAGATAATGGAACAGAATCGAGTGTACAAAAAGATCAGCTGAGTTTTGACAAAGGTCATTGGGAAAGAAGATAGGGAGCAACCAGAATTCATAAACATTTCTGGCAGGAATATGAGATCAAAAAAGAACATATGTAATTATCTAAAAAAGACTATTAAAATGCCGTGTCAGGTAACATTTTATATTCGATCACATTAAAGCAAATTGGTCTTCCTTGCTCTTTAAATGGATCCTTTATTCATGGTTTTTTTACCCATGTGTTTGGTCATTTGAAAAATAGTGGTTCCCTGAGTTATGCATCTCTTCCAAATGTTGATTTATTTTATATACAATATCAAAAAATAATTTGTTGATATCACTATAAATCTCATTGGAAAAGTCTAAAGTATTGGAAAAGTGTCAAGATCACAGTGGCAGTGCTCGCTTCGGCAGCACATATACTAAAATTGGAACGATACAGAGAAGATTAGCATGGCCCCTGCGCAAGGATGACACGCAAATTCGTGAAGCGTTCCATATTTTTGGGATTGACTTTGGGGGGAATGGGTGGGTGGGTGGGGGGACAGAGGGGAGCAAAAAGGGGATGGATGTAATACAACAACAATAAAATTAAAAAAAAAAAAAAAAAAAAGAGATCACAGTGGCAGATAGGAGTTTCTATTCCTAGTTTACTGTAAGTTTTTCCTCATGAATATGTGTTGAATTTAGGTAAATGCCTTTTCTCTGTAGATTGACACAATCCTGTTTTTCCCCTTTAACTCTTTTAAAGTGATGAATTAACTTGATTTTCAAATGTAAACTCAACTTTGCATTCCTGAAATAAGCCCTTTAGTTATAAAATATCATTTTGATATCTTGATGCATTCTAATTGATATTTAAAAATTAGTTTGGTGTCTTCGTACATGAGGTATACTAGCTGCCTGTGTATTCTTTTTCCTCCTCCTGCTTTGTAATTTGTTTGTTACTTAGTTTCAGTGTTATGTTGTCTTCATAAAATAAATTAGGAATGGCATAGAAGACAGATTTCAAATGGAAGCTGTTTTTTTCCTTTTCTGTTTTCTGAAAATATTGTGTAAATTTGGTATTTCTTAAGTGTTTGATGAAATTTACTGGTGTTAATAGTGTAAAATCTTACTTTGTGAAGATTTTAAATTATGAATTCAGTTTTTCAGTAGTTGTAGATGATTTCTGATTTTCTTTCACCTTGTGTACGTTAAACTTTTTTTAAGGAATATGCCTGTTTTATCTACGTTGTCACATTTTACCTATCTTTTTTTGTAATAGGCCCTATTTCTTTTTAACTTGCAGTGAGCCTGTAGTGATATTCCTGTTTTCACTGCTTTCACTTATAATTTCGGTAATTTCTATTTTCTCTTCCTTTTTAAAAAATTATCTTACTCTGATGATTTATATTTCTATTTTTCAAAGTATTAACTTTGTTAATTTTGTCTGTTTTCCTATTATATTGATTCCTTTATTTTTATTTAGGTTATAATTGCTCAACATTTTAATAACACTCATGGCTAATTAAGGTGAAGCAAGAAGTTCTGTTACTGTCCTAATAAAATTTCAGATTATAGGCTCTAGGAAATATGGCATTGACTTATTATATATTGTCCCATCTTTTTTTTTTTTTTTTTTTTTACGATTTTATTCATTATTTTTAGAGAGAGGGGAAGGGAGGAAGGAAGAAAGGGAGAGAAACATCAATGTATGGTTGCCTTTCACCTGCCTCCAGCTAGGGACCTAGCTGGATGGATACCTGAGTATGAGCCCTGACTGGGAATCGAACCATTGACACTTGGGTTTGCAGGCTGGTGCCCAATCCACTAAGCCACACCAGCCAAGGCAATTTTTGAGATTATTTAATTATGAAAGAAATTCTTTTTTTTTTTTTTTCTTTTAATTTTATTGTTGTTGTATTACATCCATCCCTTTTTTTCTCCCCTCTGTCCCCCTCCCCACCCACCCTTTCCCCCCAAAGTCAATCCCACCTGTTGTCCATGTCCATGGTTCCTTTATACTAGGTTCTTGTTTAAGCTGCTCCCCTTCTTTGCCTCTGCCTCCCCCCTCCCCCCTACCCCTGAAAGAAATTCTTAAGTAAAAATTTTGACCTTATCTACTGAAGAGTTTTCTTGACAATAATCTTTAAAAATAAGTTTTAAAATAGTAATTAGTATGAATACTAAAATGTAGATTTAAATCAATTTAATATGAGGGTTATTAATGTTAATGTCAAGCTGTTCTTTATGCCTAAAAGGTTTATTGCTACATTTAATCTAAATAATAATGCTAGAATACTCTTCTTTTATATCCTGCTCTAGAAACCTGTAATAGTTCTCTATTGCTTACAAGATTTTATCTTTCTCCTCTGTCAGTCACTTAACAAGCTTCCTATTTCCACAATGTACGTCAACTCTGTTATTTCTGCTGCAGGAATTCTTTATCTCAGTCATAACCACATACATTGTAATAAGTATATTTTTATTTTTATTTATCTTCGGGAAAAATAATCTGGAAGCCCTGGCTGGTAGCACAGTGGTTAAGGTGCCGGCCTGCATACCCAAAGGTCGCAGGTTCGATTCCCCAGCCAGGGCACATGACCAGGTTGCAAACCAGGTCTCCAGTCAGGTCTGTGGCTGGAGGCAGGTGAAACGCAACCATACATTTATGTCTCTCTCCCTCTCTGCCTCTCTCCCTTCCCCTCTTTCTAAAAATAATGAAATAAAATCTTAAAAAAATAATAATAATAATCTGGAATGGTGTGAACAGTTTTTGCCTTGGTTACCTTGGGGCTAAATTCTCTTATCTTATTTTTTAGTTTTGTGACTATGGACAGATTACTTAGACTCTGTGAAATTGTGATAATATTTCCTTATAGAGTGATAATATTTCCCTAAAGAGTTGTTACATATATTAAATGAAATATATACACACATAGTAATAATATAGACAATTTAGGAGATAAGAAATAGTAGTTTTGTTTCTTTTCCCCCTTTTTACGTAATTCAGTGCTGCCAATTGAAGGTGGGTTTTTCCCCCTTTCATGAACTCTTTTTGGTTTATACTACAATAATCTTTTATTGTTTTATTCAGTCCTATGATACAAGTGATCTTAAATAATTTTGTTAGTAATACACTCTTCTTCCTATTGTTCCCTAGTTGAGTTATTTATTCAGTCAGGAGAGTCAATTGCATATAATATAAAGGGAAGGTGAAGACATCAAAGAAGTTAAAGACTTGGATCCTCATTCTGAGTCTGTCACTAGCTTACTAGCTTTCAGGAGGAAGTCTTTTGTCTTTTGTCTTATTGTTCCTCATCTTTAAAAGGAGATAACCAGAGATTTCGTGGAGGAAGGTTCCTTCTAGTTTTGAAATTTTGTGATGCTAGATATTCTTAGAGAGCCTGTCTT
The DNA here is from genome assembly GCA_004026585.1 of Noctilio leporinus. NCBI lineage: Eukaryota > Metazoa > Chordata > Mammalia > Chiroptera > Noctilionidae > Noctilio > Noctilio leporinus. The sequence continues at coordinate 32,225 of PVIW01009249.1, forward strand.
ATGCTTATTCTAGTGAGAAATTCTGAGAAATAGTCTAAAAGACTTAAGTATATCAACATATAATAGAGAATTAAACTCTGCACAAATGACTAAAATGCGATAGAATATATAATGGAAGCCATATAATTGTTGTGAACAGAATACCACAGTGTACAGAATAGTTCACCTTATCTTCCCTGTTGGATTTTAAACATTTCTGAGGTAAAAATTGTATCTTCTACTGCATATTTTGCTTTCCTTTTGAGATTTAAGCTTAATGTTAGACTTATATTTGTTAACTTGCTGTGAGTTTCTGAGCAAATCTTATAATGAAAGTCAACAAAAAGGGGCATTTAATTTAATTTTATTATTCTCTGATTTTTTTTTTTTTTTTCCTCTTCACAGAATGGTCCTAGTGCCAGATCATGCCATAAAATGTGCATTGACATTCAACGAAGGCAAATCTACACGTTGGGCCGTTACTTGGATTCCTCTGTGAGGAACAGCAAATCTCTGAAAAGTGACTTTTATCGTTACGACATTGACACTAACACATGGATGTTACTCAGTGAGGATACTGCTGCTGATGGAGGGCCGAAATTGGTGTTTGATCATCAGGTTTGGTGCATTTATAAATATATGGTAGAATTTAATTATTGCTTTAGTAACTCTTGCTCTTCGAGTTTATTTCAGTGTTATGCCGAATTGAGTCTTAGTGATTTCCATTACAAATACCTATTACAGGTAATAAAAATAACCTGTTTCCATAGGTATAAAGTTATTCTTTAAAATTGTTTTCTCTTGTTTAGTGCAGAATAAGATACTAAGATCTCAGGACATGAATGTTAATTTATAAGAGTAGACAGCAATACATATTAGGAAAAACAAATTCAGTTTTATATAAATATCCATAAATCATAACAATAACAATTTTCCCTTTTAAAACTTTATTCTGCATACCTGGAAGAAATTTAAATATTTTGTAAGTTCAAGAATTTGAAATCTAGAGGTTTTCTTCTAATTCAAGTGGAGTATATTTACTACATTTATAGATAATCACAAACATAAAACTGCATTTAATTTCATAAATAGAAATACAGTGATGCTGTAGATAAGACTAAACATAGTGATATTATAAAGCCATTTTAGTATTAATATGCATGTAGGTCTTATCATCATCTCCATCAGTGTCATTACCATTGTTTTTTGTATTTGAATGCTTGCTTCATAGTAGTTCATTATAGTTCAGTAACTCAAACAAAACTGTAACCACTTTGAATTCTATAGTCAGTTTTACTTGGTTCAACCCATGTCCAAAGGTTTTTTTGGAGTATGGGGAAGTGGGGGAGACTTTTTAAAAATCTGCAACACTGTAATGGTGAACATAGCATCATCTAGTACTTAAGAAATGGGAGGTGGTGTTAGAATTATGATAGAATCTAACTTAGGCCTATTAGCCTCCTATCTTATCTACAAGTTAAACTCACTTCTTTTATTTATTGTTTGTTTACATATTTTTGTTACTTGTTTGCTTTAAAAGTATTCTGCTATATTTATATTAACATGTAGTTGTTATAAGAGAACGGTAAGGAAAAGACGAATGGATTATATGCCTATCATGTAAGTGGTGGGTGGAAAATCAGAAACATTGGTCTTCAGAGTACTCCCCAGATTGAATTTGGAGCGTCTGCTGGCTCTACATAACTAAGCTTTGCAAAGCTTTGCACCTTCTTGCTGACATTCTCAGTGTTTTCCTGTGGAAAATAAGAACTCAAAAAAAAAGTTTGGCTGGTTCTAATCTTTTAAAAATGGAACATCAGCAGATAACATGGCGAGGCAAACAATTTATTTTCTTGCTTTTAGTGGTTACAAATTTCTTTTACAGAAATACTCATGTCTTTATTTTAAGAAGTTGAAAAAAGAATACTTTATATTGTCCTATGTATGATCTTTGTTTCTCTTGACTTTGATAAAATAAAGTGTTCCCTGGAAGCTAGGTTCTATTAAATGTTTGGTTTTCAACTGGTTAGATGTTATAGCTGAACCTTGGGGGTTCAGTGCTAATTCACTTATCAGCTAGCTCTGTGACCTTCTATTATCTGTGTAAGCCTCCATTTTCTATTTTGTTTCATGCAAATAAAGCTATAAGTTGGTCACTTAAAAAATCACTTGGGGTTGTTCATGACATTTTAAGATTTGATGTTCAACATTCAAATTAGAAAAGAAACATGAGAAAGCTAGAGAGAGGCATGAAGACATGTTTAAAAGTTACTTTGCCATTTTAAATCTAATGTTTAAAATTTTAAAGACTTTAAATTTATTAAGAATATAAGTGGCAGCTTAGTTCTGAAGCTTTCGATGCTGTTGCTTTGTGTGATTTTCAGGAACAATGAGAACCAAACAAAAAAAGATTTATTAAAAACATAAGTCACATACTCAGCAAAACCAGGAGCCAAAGAAAACCCACAGTTCCCAATTTAGCCAGAAACAACTGAAATATCCATAACCTGTATTAAAGCTGATAGAAGTGTAATAGGAAACTGGGAATGCAGAAGAGCCTAGTAGAGGCACATTGTAGTGGAAGTGTTAGGAGCCAGGCAGAAAGTTGAACCCAGCACAGCCTCTAGGGGAGTCAGAGAGAAAACATGTAGAAAGCACCCAGAAAGGCAGAGATGGTAGGTATCAGAAAGTACCGTCTTCTAAAAATACAGGAAACACTGTGACAACTGGAGACATTGGCTCCTTTTGCAGTATCCAGTGAAGAAACTTGGGGAGCTTAACTCTTGTGATAGAAGCCCCCCAACCCAGATGAAGGTTCATAGAGTTTAAGAAGATATGACTTCACAGATGCACTATATTTTGAAGAAGTCATCTAACTCGGTTGCAACAGAGGAGGGCTTCCTTGAGCAAGAACATCACCCTTTTCATAGGAATCTTCTGCTATTAGGTCCAGGGAAATTCAACTTTTAAGTTGAAGTTAAATACGAAAATCTAAAAAGCAATAAACACCAACTCTTTAAAGAGATACTCTAAAGGAAAATAATAAAAAAACAACAGCAGAACTTTTATTCACACAATAGTAGATGAAAATTATTTTCCAGTGTCCAAACATGATACTGGATTCAGCTTGAAACTCTGAAAAGAACTATACAGCATAAATTCAAGAGTTAATACATGAGGTGACCAAATAATGGAGCAGATGAAATTGGACCTGGTAAAACTTGGGAAAGAAATGGAAGGAAAAACAATAACACTTTCAGCGATGAGGACTAATTTGCAGGGAGCATAGTGAAGAATAGGTAAGAGTAATACTGTATGGAAATAAGTGCAGAAAATAAATTTTAAAATAAATAAATATTTTTTAAAGGATTAGCCAAAAATTTTAGACACGACAGGCAATAGTGAGCCAACATATCTGTAATTGGAGATATTAAGTATAGAAACCAACCCAATGAAATGACAAATACTTGTATCAATATCTTCCTGAATAAAGGGTATTTCATATTTCAAAATGGTGTGCTATATTCAGGGAAAATAAACCTGGATATTCAACTCTAAGACATAGGTTCTTAACACTGGATTTCAAATATAAAGAAGCCATTTTGAAGAGCAACTAGACAAACTGATCAGGTCACCTATAAGAGAAAATGAGGTTGATATCAGATGTCTCTACATTCAGTGCCAGAAAACAATAGAGCAGTATCTAGAAGGTGTTCAGGAAAAGACCGTGTGAGCTAAGGATTTTCTATCTAGACAAACTGTCCTTCAAGTATAGCCACTGTCTGAAGAAATTACTAGAAAAGGAAATATGAGCTAGTCAAGAAACGGCTGGAGAAACTTAAGTGAAAAGATTTAACATTTCAGCTCATTGACATTCTTCCTAAGTCAGTGTGGATCACTGTCAGGCTGAAGAGAATAGTGACTAATGGTGTTGTAAAACAAGAAAGAATGGCCTCGGGGAATTGGAGGAGAATTCCTTTTAGGTAGAAAGCAGACAAGATCAGACCCAGTCAGAAGAAACTAGAACTTGTAAGATAGCAGCCACATAAGTCTCAAAAATATATGTAACTGGGAAAAAAAAAAGGGATGGATGTAATACAACAACAATAAAATTAAAAGAAAAAAAAAAAAGAACATATTCATCTAAAAAAATATATATATATATGTAACTGGGGCAAAAATTTTAGATGATCAGTGGGAGACTGAACAGCAGAGTATTCTTCAGTTTGAGTAGCACTTAACTGTGGTAATTGTCCATGGGTCAAGTGCTGAGTGTGAAAGTTAGAGCTAGAAAGGTAGAGAAATACCCTCAAGCATATTGGAAAGCAGCCCTATGTAGCATTGAAGCATCACATCTCATTTCTTCCCACCCAGTCCCTTTAGGCAAACTATTGTATATGCAACAGACAAATGACTGGGGGTTCTCAGATACAAAGAGGTTAGAACAACAACCAAAAAATCCAAACATTTGAATATAATTAATACCATCACACAGGTGCTGATCTCAACAAATTAAAAATTAATGAAAAACCCTGGCTGGTGTGTCTCAGTGGATTGAGCACCAGCCTCCAAACTGAAAGGTCGATGATTCGATTCCCTTTTGGGGCACATGCCTGGGTTATGGGCCAGGTCCACAGTTGGGAGTGTGTGAGAGGCAACCAGTTGATGTTTCTCTTATATATTGGTGTTTCTCTCCCTCTCTTCCTCCCTTGCTTCCCCCTTCTCTAAAAATAAGTAAACAAAATTGTTAAAAAAAAAAAAAAATTAGGCCCTGGCTGGTAGCACAGTGGATAAGGTGCCGGCCTGCGAACCCAAAGGTCGCTGGTTCGATTCCCCATTCAGGGCACATAACCAGGTTGCAAGCCAGGTCTCCAGCCAGGTCTGTGGCTAGAGGCAGGTGAAAGGCAACCATACACTGATGTTTCTCTCCCTTTCTGCTACCTTCCTTCTTTCTCTGGAAATAATAAATAAAATCTTAAATAAATAATTAAAGAAAAAACAGTAGTATAAACTAAAGAAGCCTTTAAAATAAGAGTATGTAATTCAGGCAGCTATTGTAGTCATTTAAAAAAATATATTTAGAAAAATGACAAAATAAAGGTTTTTTTAAATCTCAGAAAATTAATTGGAAAGCAAATTAGTGACCTGAAATTATGAGAGAAAAGAAACAAAAAGACCCTGAAGTGTCAGTGCCACCTGATAAGGTTCTAGAAAAGATGCAGACCAAAAAAACAAACAAAAATCAAAAAAAAAAACTCCTGGTAAAAATTAAGAAAACTCTGAGAATTGAAGGTAGTTTTCATAACAAAGAGAATACCAGGTGTTAGTCAGGATGAATGAAAAAGAATATCTCAGCCTAGATATTTCCATCATGAAATTTCAGAACCAAGGATTAAGAGAAAATCCTAAAAGCCTCAGAGAGAAAATGGGTTACCTGTATAGTCAAACAAATGAGAGCAGGCATATCGAAATTAAATGTCCCCAAAAGGAAAGAGTAAGTCCTTTTGTAGCTATTGTAGCTATATATATAGGGTGATGTGACCCAGCTTCAATGAAGCCCTAGACAGTCATACATATACAGGTGAGTTGTCTTCCGGAATGTATGGATATCTTTCAGTGATAGGATTATTGAAGACTAAAGAATGGGAGCACTTTCTTTGGAGGGCCAGGGTCATGAAAACTTTCCATTTTGCAACTATGTTCACTAAGATTTCACCCTTGAATATAGTAGATTTTCATCTTAATTTACAAAAATCTTACAGAAAACTGGGTAGTAGCACGTGAGTAAGTATTTTTAGTGGTAAGTAAACATTAGGAGATGCTAGAATCTTCAAATTTATTGGGGTGATATTGGTTAAAATCTCTTAATATTAATGTAAAAATGAAATTTTGCAATTATTTAAAAAGCTTTTTATTAAAAACAATAAAAATATAAATAGCAATAATTTGATGGGAAGAAAGAATTGAACATACCATGGCTAGTATTTGTGCTTTAGCAAAATGATGTTGTGTGTACATAATTTTTTTCTTAAAATATAAATGCCATTTATATTTAATGTCAATTTCCAACTTGGACATACATCTTTGAAATAAATTTAATTCTTACCATCTTTTGACAAATGACTTTTTGGATATTTTTGTTGAAAACTGTAATCTTGAGTTGAAAGAATGAAAATATTAAGGTTGGCTTTTGGACATGAGTTTTATAACCTACCTCAAGAAAATTACATTTTTAGTGTTGTGTTAACAGAAGACAAGATTCATCACCTCATAAATGTCAGCTGGAGACTGGTTTGCTTTCAATGTCTTTTTGTTTGTTTTACTGTTTTGTAATATAATTTGAAGAGTTTTGTAAAAGTAAATGCAGAGAGATAAACTTAGCTGTATCACTGTTTCACATCCCTACTCTTTTTATATAATGGTAACAAAATTAATAGGATGCTTGCCTAGAATAGAAAGTTTTTATAAGGAAGATTAAAATGAGTGTGTGATCATTGTTTACCCATAGAGTGTGATCTGTATTTATTCTGAGGTTTGTGAGTCAACTCCTCCTGTAGTATTGGCTGATTTGGTAAAAATTATGCAATTTCAAGAAAGCATAAAGCTCTTTAACCCAACATATTTTATTCTCTGTGGGAAAAATGGAAATGTGAAAAGGTATTTAGAAATCCATCTGCTAGGAGGGGAGCAGTATTGCAAAAGTGCATATGATAATCAGGGGTGGTATTTAGTGTTATTAAGACAAAATTCAAGTGTTGTGTTTTTTGTTTTGCTTGTTTGTTTTTTTAAGAATCTGAAATTGCTCACATTGGTTTCACTTTAGCTCATATGACAGGAACAGTCTAAAACTATAATTTGTCTTGTTCTAATAGATGTGTATGGACTCAGAAAAACATATGATCTACACTTTTGGTGGTAGAATTTTGACGTGTAATGGCAGCGTGGATGACAGCAGAGCCAGTGAACCACAATTCAGTGGGTTGTTTGCTTTCAATTGTCAATGTCAAACCTGGAAACTTCTTCGAGAGGACTCCTGTAATGCTGGGCCTGAGGATATCCAGTCTCGGATAGGACACTGCATGCTATTCCACTCAGTAAGATATTCCGTACATTGTGTTATGTAAATATTTTGTCATGTGTATCTCAATGGGAAAAGTAGTGAGATCTAGTTCCTCAGTGAGAGATCAAAATTTTTCATTAGAAATAAGTGATTAGTGTTGGCAACAATAGACAAAAGTAAAACTTTTATTTTTTTTTAAAGATTTTATTTATTACTTTTAGAGAGAGGGGAAGGGAGAGAGGCAGAGAGGGAGAGAAACATCACTGTATGGTTGCCTTTCACCTGCCTCCAGTTATGGACCTGGCTGGAGACCTGGCTTGCAACCTGGTTATGTGCCTTGGCTGGGAATCGAGCCAACAACCTTTGGGTTCTTAAGCCAGTGTCTATTCACCAGCCAGGGCTAGTAAAGCTCTTTTTATAGTGATCTGTTAGCTAATTGAAAGTATTTCTTATCAACTTGGTAATTCCTAAATGGTTATCATCTCAGTACTAATCTAAGCACTTTTATAACTAACTTCACTGCTTATATAGATAGTGGAGTTATTTCTATTTATTTATTTCTGTTAGTAATTAGAAGATCAATTTTCTTATTATTTTCCCCTTTGCTCTCCTTCAGTAAATGCAAATAATTAAGAATTGACTTTATAGAATGAAATTAAACTAGCAGCAGAATCAACCTACAGACATTGCATTAACCTTTTCAGATGTTACATTGAAAACTTGGATTTTTTCTGTGAACACAACTTTAAAAATATATTATGGAATATTTTAAACATATACCAAAATAGGGAGAAGAGTATGATAAATTCCTGTGTAATCATCAGTCTGAGCAATTACCAATATTCCACTGTTTATTTTTCATATATCCACCCCACTTGTATTTCACTTACTTTTTTTAATGTTTCTTTGAATTTTAAGTTTATTCTTAAATGTTAATTGTGTTTGGGTATTTTAAAGCAAATCCCAAACATTGTATTTGCACACTTGTAAATACTATTATATGTTGCTAACAGCGAGGGGCATTTAAAAATAAATTATAATTATAGTACCATTATAATACCCAAAGTAAAAGCAATTTCTTTCTTTCTGTCTTTCTTTTTGTGCAAAAAGATAAAAGCAATTTCTTAATATCATTTAATATATAGAATTTTTCTGAAATACTGAAAAGTACCTTTTCATAAATAGCTTTTTCAAGTTGGGATTCAAAAATGTCTTACATTTTGTTATGTTTCTTAAACTTCTTTTCATTTGCAACAGTATTCACCCGTATTTGTTAATGAAACTAATTATGTGTGCCTTAGAATTTCCTATGTTCTTGATTTGGTCGATTTTATCTTCATAATGTCCTATCAGCTAGTAGTTAAAACCAGAGTCTAAAGGCTCTAAGGGCAAAATAACTTTTAAAATTTTTTAAAATAATTTTTCATTTGCAGTTGGTATACATTATGTTAGTTCAGGTACAAAACCCAGTGATTAGACATTTATATCTAATCTTGACATACCTTGATCACCCTGACAAATCTAGTTCTTGATTTTAGGTTCACTCTCCCTTTTTGAGATAAGGAGCACAAAAGGAAAGGTGCAAGAATACTTCATAGGTGGTCTGATTGAAAAATATCAAGAGGTATTTAATGTGTAGTCATACTTGTGGTGATGTTTAAAGTTGTTCAGGTGTTATCAGCCTGATTATTAATTATCAAATTTCCTGTCAACTTTTTACCTAATGGCTCTAGCAGACATTAATAGTTATTGCCCACATTTCATTAGGATTTGTCAAATGGTGATTTTCCTAGTTGTGCCATTTCTTCTGCATTTACTGACTGTGATTGTATTATAAAAACTTACCCTCATTAACTATATTGCTACCCTAATATGTAAACCACATAGGAATGTTTGATTCTTTTCCTTTATCACTTTTTCATATTAATGAATTAAGGCTCCAAAGTTAACCAACGGGATTTTTAAGTATTATTATGAACTCATTGGTTTTTATATATTTGATGTGTTTAATCTAATGATGTCATTATTCTTTTTGATGCCCATATTTTTCTCTTTCTTTATCTAGTAGATTATGCCCCCTATCTCAGTATACCCATATGTGTGTGTGTGTGTGTGTGTGTGTGTATATCTTTTTAGGTAGAGAAAAATCAAATCATGAGTTTCTGCTGATATACTTAATTTCAATGAAAGATTATAGTTTTTATCCCTGGCTGGTGGCTGTGGATTGGTGCCGGCCTGCGAACCCAAAGGTAGCTGGTTGGATTCCCAGTCAGAGCACATAACCAAGGTTGCAAGCCAGGTCCATAGCTGGAGGCACGTGAAAGGCAACCATACATTGATGTTTCTGTCCCTTTCTTCCTCTGTCTCTGCCCTTCTCTCTAAAAATAATGAATAAAAATACTTTTAAAAAATAAATTAGTTTTACATTTTAATATCTTTGATGTTATATTTGTGTGTCTTTTAAGTTTAAAATTCTCCTTCCTAATGTCAATATTACATTACTTGCTATCTTATATTTTACAGAATAGCAAAACTAACAAAATCATTGAATGCTGTTTAAAATTGTTTTCTTGCACAGTGGGTAAGGTGCCGGCCTGCGAACCCAAAGGTCGCTGGTTCGATTCCCCCAGCCAGGGCACATAACCAGGTTGCAAGCCAGGTCTCCAATCAGATCTGTGGCTGGAGGCAGGTGAAAAGCAACCATACATTGATGTCTCTATCCCTCTCTGCCTCTCTCCCTTCACCTCTTCCTAAAAATAATGAAATAAAATATTTTAAAAAAAAAAGAATTTTTCACATTCTTAGCCCCGCCCCTCTAAAAAAAATTGTTTTCTTAAAAATTTTCTATTTAGGAAAATGTAATCAAAAACATGAATTAAAATCATTAGGACTAAAACTATTCTGTGTGATTATCTCTGAGCAGTCATGTCTTTATATACCAATAGGTTTATTTCTTTATTTTTTCTTCAAATTTCAGAGATTTTTTTTCTTTTGAGTTATTTTCTAGTTAAATGGTTCTAAGGGCACAACCATAGTTTGGTACTTTACAAGAGATCTGTTGTTTATCCCTGAGTTACTGATCTGTCACTTATCTAATAGGTAACGGTCTTTTATTAGTTCCCTATCTTTGCTTCTTTTTGGAGGAAAAAACACATTCCTTTTTCTTCTTTCTCACACAAAGGCACCACCCTGTATACATTATTCTGCACCTTGCTTTTTTGTTTTAATGGGGTACCCTGGAGATCAACTTTTTGCAGTATGTAGAAGGCATCTTCATTTCTCTTTGTACTAGCATAGTACTCCTTTGCATGGGAACTCATAAAGTTACTTTTATAGAGGTTTAAATATTTTAAAGATTATTCTGAATTTTTCATGGAAGTGATTACTTTCTCTGTTCCTACCCCCTTTTTTTCTTATTTTTCAGAAAAATCGTTGCTTATATGTATTCGGTGGCCAGCGATCAAAGACCTATTTGAATGATTTCTTTAGTTATGATGTGGACCGTGATCATGTAGATATAATATCAGATGGCACCAAGAAAGACTCTGGAATGGGTAAAGGCATTTAGTGATTCTTCTCTCATGTCTTAACTACTTTATAAAGTGGAAGATTGCAGTTCATTTTCTTTACTTTCCAACCATTTTCCACTTTTTTTTTTTCATTTCTTTAGTTGAAGGAATTCTGACTAAGAGGAAGAAAACTAGGAACAAAATTACCCAGTTTTATCTGTTTAAAGTGTATGAATTATCATTATTCCCTTGGAGCAGAAAGATCATATGTGGATTTCTGAAGGAATTATTTGTGTGCCTCTTTGGGTGGGAGGCTTTGCAAGAATTAATAACCTAAAAACTGTATTATTCTATATTTGCTAATCCTTTCCATCTTTTCTTTTCACTATAGTGACATATTATGCAGGTCTTTGTTCTGAGGGAGGACATGTAACTGGTAATGCCTTTTAGGTTTACAGGCTCAGCATCTGGAAGGTTGTTCTTCTAGTAATAGGGTGACTGGTTTGCCTGAGATTGTCTCAATTGTATGCATATTGCACTGGCATAAATTATTTTTTCTTTTCTTTCTTTTTTTTTAAATTTTATTGTTGTTGTAGTGGCATAAATTATTGATATTGCCTCATTTACTCTCAGAGATACCCAATTAGGGATGATATACACAGTTACCCTATATAGTAGTCACTTTACCTGTGATTACACAGAAGGTTATTTGGTTAAGGCCTGGTGATTTAAAATGCCTAACTTGAGCAATAGTGTGAGAAATTAGATTAGCTTGCTTTTCCTCTCAGCTATTATTTGTAAAAACAGATTTTTAAAATTTGAATGGCTGTTTGTATTTAAGAGGAAAAACTTGTTTCTTTAACAAAATATAGCACGAGAGGTTTTAAAAAAAAAATGAGAGGGAGGGAGGGAAGGAAGGAAGGAAGGAGGGAAGGAAAGCACATGAAGTAGTTTGCCTTCAGGATCCTTCTCCCATACTTCCTACTAGCGCTTTATTTTTCAGGGAAAAATGAAAGGATAGAAGGTCTGTGGTGGCAGAGGGGACAGGTTAGAAAACAGGACAATTAAACCTATAAACTGAAGAGTAGACCTTCTAATCATGTCCCTATTCCCATAATGCCAGGCATATTTTTCCTAGCAAAAGACTAGAATCCTTCTCTGGAAGAAATGTATGACTTCACAGAAAAGATTTCCAGGTACTGTTGTTTGGGGACCTCCCCCCCCCCCCCAATAAAATGGCTGATCTTGCCACCTAGCCCCCAGTACAATGACTACTTTCATAGCCTAGTGCCCCTGTAATGTTGTCCACAGTATATATCCTGTTTTCAATTATCATTATTTTATAACTCTTAATGAACTCTTAATACTTTGGTATTAGGGCCTTCACATTGAAGAGGGACATGAAAACAAAACAAACCTGAAAATAGAGTCTGAAAATGCACTGAACACAAGTAAATGAAAATAATAATAATGATCAAGATCAATTTTCTTAGAGAAAAGGATGCTGCATCCATAAAATTATATAAGATGCAATAAAAAAATCAGACTAAGAATGAGCTTTTGAAAAATAAATTTTGTTAGAATAAAAACTTAGAACTGTAAAAAATCTGAAAAATAGAGAAATAGAGATGGAAATTAGAGAAAATAAGGATTTTAGACTATCAGTCTGAGAGGTACAATATTTCTACAGCTATAGAGAACTGCATACGGAGGAGACTAGAATATAAAATAAACTGAAAATTTCCCCAAACTGAATAGATTGGCTCCAGGTTATAAGTGAGCCGTTATAGAAGTTAGTACATCAAATTTAGAAAAACGAAAACAACAGCCGTCTCCGAGGGCACATCATTGTGGGTTGTGGAATTTCACATAGCAGGCGTAAGTAAGGAGGGTATCTTAAAAGCTTCTAAGGAAAATGAGGTCACATTCAAAGGAACAGTGCTTAGAATGATGTAAAAATTCTCATCAACATTGGAAGCTAAAAGATAAGGGGGAACAAGGTCTTAAAAATCTGAGGGGAAATTATCATTGACCTAGAATTCTGTTTGTAGTCAAAACACTATAATGAAGCAAGAAGGAAGAAACACTGTTTTTGGACATACTGTATAAGGTTTACCAATAGAATGTGTTTGCCTCAAGTAATAGAAAACCCAGAGAACCATGGCTTAAATGAATAGGGACTCTTCTCTCTCGCAGAGTAAGAAGTCCAGAGGTAGATATTTGGAACTGATGAAGTGACTCAAATAATGTCACGAAGGCCCCTAGGTTCTTTTTAATTTGTCTGTTTTGCCTCCTTAACACTGTGGTAGCCTGATGGTGGCTTATTGGCTGATGTATCTCAAACAGTATGCTTTCATTTCAGATAGGAAAAAAGGAAGGAAAGCAAAACTTGATCAGAAAGCTCCCTACTTATGTTTTATTGACTAGACCTGTGAAACCTGGCTTCAAGAGAGTCTGGGAAAGCACGTTTTTAGCTTTTCCAGCCTATACTTACATAGTACACCAGGGAAGGGGGTTTGGAAATGGCTATTAGATCAGGTAATTAATAGTTATATGCCACACAATATTAAACATATGATACATCCTTTATTCCCTCTTTCTTAGGCAATTACACCATATACACTAACAAGAGGGAGTAAAAGTAATTAAAAAGAAAACATAGAAGCAGGGAAAAAGAGGACCTAACACAGGGAAGCAGTGAAAGGACATCTCAAGGTGATACTTGCACAGCAAACCTAATAAGCAGATTGGAGCAGGAGGACTTAGGAATTAAGATCACTCTTCCTCACCGAAGGGAGGTTTCCAGATTAAAATAAACATAATAGGTATGTTTGAACATTTGGATTAAAAGATTGTTAATAGGTAAATGATATTTAACATGAAAGACTGAGGATAGGAACATAATAGGAAGACATTTTTCTACAAAAGGAGACGATCACAGTACATTTCTTGTCTCTGCCATAAACAGTATTTCTCTAATGATCATAATGTAGAAACTACAATCAATATAACCTAATATTGGTATAAAATTTGGTGAGAGGAATGGGTATGGGGTGGAGAATGGTGTCAGTGTAGTGAAAGTTTTCATCTGCTGTAACAAGGGGTTAGTAGGTGATGTCTAAAGTAGCAGCTCAAATGTGTTAGCAATGTGGAAAGTAATGTAATGAGAAGTGCCTAATAACATTACTCTATCTAAAATTACGTGTCTTGTTTGTTTATTATCTGCTGCCATAGGATAGTATGGAGGTATTTGATATAATTTTCAACATCTTCTAGCTTTTAAGAGTTATTCTAACTTTCCATTAAAATAAGTAGGAGAGAGGTAATCCTTCTACAATCCTAATGTAGCTCTACCTGAAAGAGGTAATGAAGATAGTAATTGATTTGACAAAAAAAGCTGAAAACTGCTACATATTGGCTTAGTGCTAAACTAGGGATACAGTGAAACAAAATTATTATGGAATCTCAAAGTGCTTCTGACTTACCTAAGTGATAATATTCTGATGGATTATAGTAGCTGCTCTTTATTTAGATCTCACCATAAGCAAAGCACTTTATGACTATCTTTGATTACCAGATGAGAAAAATTGAACTTAGTGATGCAATAATATATTCAGCATTACATAATTATAAAAAGACATGGAATTTAGAATTTGAATAAAAAGGTTTCCTACCACCACCATTCTAAGCTGCTTCCCAAGATTAAAGGGGGGTGGAGGGTGGTAAAGGGTAATAGCAGATAATTAGGTTAAAAAAGTTTATTGTCATAAATAGGAGTTATGACTATCATTTGAAGATTTTTTAAAAATGAACAGTATAATGCTTCCTTCATGGTTATGGCCAGATTTAGAGCTAGCACAGTGTAATAATTAGTTTTTTGTGGTTCGATTATTTATTTATTTATTACTGATGTCTTTCTTTTTTTTAAAATTTTATTGTTGTTGTATTACATCCATCCTCTTTTTGCTCCCCTCTGTCCCCCCGATTTTTTTATTATAAAAATAATCTTATTGTAGGGAATTTGGAAAATATAGAAAGAGGCAAAAAGGAAATTATCAAACCATCAAGATGTAATCTGTTAACGTTATGATGTAGTTCCCTCTATTCTTTTAAACTCACTGTATAAAATTCAGCACAATTTTATATTCTGTCATTAAAATTTCATTAAATTGTTATTTTTTTCGATCATTGTAACTTTGTTATGGACTAGAGGTATTAGTAGAAAAGGCAAATGGATTCATTTTCTTAATTACTGCTATAATCAACTTTTTTAAAATCAAAATTACCCGTTTTGCTATGCATTCTTTTAGTTGACTTATGGTGTGTCATCCCACAGTGCAAACAAATTCATTCATTAATTTAATAATCTATTGATCACCTACTAGCATTTAAGTCTTACCCTCTCCATTCCTCCTTCTCAGCATATTTTAGTGTTTTCTATATGCCGAGTATGTTTTATGGATCTTATAAGATCCCTTCTTAAAAAGGACTCACATGCTAATGGAGAGAAAAAATTGGGTGCCGTGACATGAGGAACATATGAAGTCCCATTAAGATAGAGTAGGTTGGAAAACCATCTTTGAGGTGTTATCTTTAAGATTTAAGACAAAAAGAAGAGAATTAGATAGAACCATATCAAGAACGGAGTGAAGAGCAAGTACAAACGTCTCCAAAGCAGGAAAGAACTTAGCATTTTCCAGAAACAGTTGAAGCTAGTGCAAATTGAGGTTGGGGAAAGTTGGTTGAAATGAGGTTAAGAAGTGGTTGAATCTGGTTATTCAGTGCCTTTTACAAATACAAGAAGTTGGGATTTTTTTTTTCATAAATAAAGATGCTATTGAAAGGCTTAATGGCAGGGTCTTGATCTAAGGTTTTTTAATTTTATTTTTTTTTATTTTTTATTTTTGTTTTTAGAGACAGGGGAAGGAAGAGAGGCAGAGAGGGAGAGAAACATCACTGTATGGTTGCCTTTCACGTGCCTCCAGCTACGGACCTGGCTGGAGACCTGGCTTGCAACCCCGTCAAGTGCCCTGGCTGGGAATAGAATAAATGTTCTTTGGGTTCTCAGGCCAGCACCTAACCACTAAGCCACCAGCCAGGTTGATCTAAGGTTTGATCAAGGACTTGGTGGTGCTTTATATCCCTCTTTTGTCTATATTCACACTTTCCAAGTGGTTGATTTTGACAATATGCCTATAAATTGGATTGTCAAAAGGCTGTATGTTTAATGTGTGCTTTAACTGAAGATTTTTATGGGCAAGTTGAGCATCTGGTTAGAACTACTGTACTTGGAAGTTTTTCCCAGCTAACACTGTTCCAGTTATATTTGAAATTGTGGAAACTTGGTGGCTCTGTTGGCACATTAGAGTGAAACTGAAATTATTTTCTTCTCATTTTTATTTTTTTCATTTTTCCTCCATCCCTCTTTCATCCCTTCTCTCCTCTTCTTCCTTCCCTTCCCTCCCATCTTCTGTTCCTCTCCTCCTTTGCCTTTCTTTCTTTTTTAATTCCTTCCCCATGTTTCCCTTTCTCTTTCTGTCTGTCACAACTGCTTTCACCCTAGGAGCATCACCAGGATTGAGAACCACTGTTTCTAGCTCTCCAGAGCCTATTTCAGCCCTTAGTCAAGGCAGTAACCTTGGTTAAATTACTTAGTGTCGCAGCCTTAGTTGGCATGCCTGTAAGGGACCAAAGTTGCATTTCAAGGCTGATTGGCAGAGTAGAGATGGATTTGGCTCTCTAGTTTGAACTGGTATGGATGTTGGATACCTCAGTTTTCACAAGAGTTGTCAGTGCTACTTACAGTTTCACTGATCTATCCAGTAATCAAGTAATCAGTTTTACCTCCATCTTCTCTCTATTCCCATTGCTACTCACTGGTTCAGGCTATCATCTTCTACCTTTCCTCTCTCAACCCCTCTCCCCAACTCACTCTTTACAATGCAAGCAGAGTACCACTGTTCTGTTACCAATTAAGTACAGACCATGTGCTTTCACATTTATTCAACAGGTATTTTTTAATCACCTAGTAAGTGCCAGGTAATAAGATAGACACAAGGGTTACAACTGTGAGGGCTCTGTTTTTATGGAGCTTATGGTACCCCAGAGGGAGGAAAAAGTAGACCAAAAACTTTTTATTTGATTACTGTTAATAAGATAAGATAAAATAAAGATAATAAGTATCTTTATTTTAAAAAGATAAACCTGATGATTTTCCTTCCTTGCTTAAAATCTGTTATTTCTTTTTGTCCTCAGGATTAAGTCTAAACTCAGCCCAACTCACAGATTCCTTAATGATACTCCCCAGCTTATTGAGTTCCAGCCCCATTCTTGCTATCCACCCACACCTTGCTACCAGTACTTTGTTTCATAACCACTGAATGTTAGTTAATTCTTTATAGGTAGCATTTTTTTTCTTGCCTTTGGTTTATTGTCATGCTGTTCTTTCCTCCTGCTTCCAAAATGTAGCTGATTTGTTTTCCTCTTTCAGATCTTAGTTTATTGACCATTGTCTCCTGAAATTAACTCCTCAAGTCCAGGTTAGGAATTAAAACATATGGTTCTAACCTTAATTGTTAGCACAATTTTGGGTATTCATCTGGAAATACAATCTTGACCTTGCTTTTCAAAAGCTGTGAAAAGCTCAGCTGAAATACATAGACTTTACGATTTCTTAAGGAGCATTGAGTCTTCTCAGTACTCTACCTAGATCTAAAAAGTCTTGCACTGGATTTAGTTACATCATTCAGAAAACATCATATTAGAGAATGGCACATGTGAACTAATTACTAAAATTTTGCAGCACACCAAAGAATATATGTTTTGCCAATCTGACAAGAAAAATAGGTTTAATTTTGGTTATTTCACATCGGACACCTGTTGTTGTATTGGCTCTTGTCATTTTTTTGAATTTGACAATCTGAGGGAAAAGATGTCTGTGTCCTGACTAAGTAGTCAGGTGTTGCATGTTTTAAAACTTCTTGTGGCACATCACTTAAAAATCACTGGTATAATATATTGTCCTCTCATAGAATTACCTGATTTTTTAAAGTCCATTTAAATTTAATTTTATCCTTGTCTGTTGTCTCTCAATGGATTAAGTACTGGCCTACATACCGAAAGGTCACCGGTTTGATTCCCAGTCAGGGCATATTCCTGGGGTGCAGGCCAGGTGTCCAGCCAACACTCATAAGGTAACCATACATTAATGTTTCTGTCCCTCTCTTCCTCCCTCCTTTCCCCTCTCTCCAAAAATAATAAATAAAATCTTTTTTTTTAATTTAATTTTCTAGTACTTATTTTGTAAGCCATGAAAAGTCCTTTTAAGGACAAGAGAGGATACTATTTAAATTTCCATATTATTTAATATTCTTAGAAACGCCAATTTCATTCCATTGTGTGGATGCTCTGTAGCTTATTTAAACATTATTAGCTTTCCTTCTAAAGCTTTTTTACTATAGTTAATTACTGTAATTTGAGATGGACTTAACATATAATTACTATATTTATGATTTAGTAATATGGGTTATTTGATTAAAATTGTATTTATGATGTGAGAAATTGAATTGTTTGCAATCATAGAATAAACTTGTTTGAACTATTTGAGATCACCAATTAGGGATGGTATATCTGATTCTAAAATTGCTGCTTATTATATAATTTTTTATTTTGTCAGATACTGTAAAATCTCAAATGGCTGTTCTTTATAATTATCTCAGAATCTGAAGAAACCTTAACTCTTATTTTTTATTTTTTTAAAGATTTTATTTTTAGAGGGAGGGGAAGGGAGAGAGGGAGATAGATATCAATGTATGGTTGCCTTTCACCTGCCTCCAGCCACAGACCTGGCTGGAGACCTGGCTTAAGACCTGGCTTGCAACCTTGTTATGTTCCCTGGCTGGGGAATAGAACCAGCAACCTTTGGGTTTGCAGGCCGGCACCTTATCCACTGTGTTACCGGGCCAGGGCTTTCAACTCTTATTTTTTAACCAGAGTATAACAATTGTATGCTCCCATCCAAAGAAATTATAATTTAAATGAGTTTATTGGGAGCTGCTTAGAAAGAAGGGAGTTACTAGTATTGTGTCTAACATGTGCATAATTAACATAAAAATTCAGCACATTTGAAATTTGCGTTTATTTCTGAATAACTTTTGGCAATAAGTCTGTGAACACAAGGGGTTTAGCAGACTTTCCATATGTAAGCTTTGTATTTAAAACTAATTGAAAATTATATTTAGAAGAAAGTTTGTCATACCTCCAGAGCTTTATGGTTTGCTAGAAACTTAGCGTATTATAATAGGATTATTTCCCCCTATCTGTATGAAATTCAAGGTAACAGACATCTTCATTTGCCAGATGCTAAGTTAAGCATTGGTGTTACAGAGCTCTTACTGCCTAATCCATGTTCTATAGTAGTTAAGTATTTTGTTCCCTAAATTCTGTTGACTTTATTTTCCCACACCTACCACTGTTTATTCCATTATTTTCTAACTATAATGGCAGATTGGTATAATTGAAAGAATAGTGAACTGAGAATCAGAAGACTCCTGCCACTTTATTTGGGTCTGCCATACACACATTCCTCTGCAACTTTGGCAGAATTTTATAACTTCTCTGGACCTGATTGTTCACCCGAAAATGAGGGGATTGGACCTGTTGATCTTAAGGCCACATCTAGATCTAGAATTTTTACAGTTAAAATTTCATTCCCTTTTGCTGTTAACAGGCTGTGAAACTAACACGTAAGTGCCATGTAAGTTAAAATCTGCAAGATGTACTTTATCTGTAAAAATATTTTCATGAAACCTTAAAAGCAAAATCTACAGATTTTCATTTTAGCTGTAGAAATGTGCTTTTATTGTGCTTATTTACATGTGTTTTTAAAGACATACAAAATTTTACTGTTTTTGACCCTTTTAGACTTTTACTAATTAAATAAGACCAATTCATAAGGACAGAGAAGATTATGAGGCTAATAATTTGTTGTCCCTAACATACATTAGTTAACTGAGTTAGGAAATGGTAGTTCTTATTTTCAGTGTAACTTGGCTTCATTGCTTTCTCTTTAGTATCTTAATTTGGTATGCCATTATTCTGATAAAACTAGATTTTATACTTTTTTCCAGTCAACACTATTGGAAATAAAAACTTCCTATAATTTCCCCATTAGTTTCCCCATGAGTGTTTTTCCTAGTTATAAGCTCATCATATTCCTCATTTGATAGTAAATGTGAATTTAAAGTTCACCTTAAACATCAAACATGCAAGAACACTAAAGGCAGTTTTGAAAATGAAAGGTAATGAAAGTAGTATTAACATTATAATTATTATTTTAAAGCTACAATTTCATACACATTTGTGGTATGGAACAGAACAGGAAGTATAAAAATAGCCCCAAATACATATGAGAATTTTGTATATGTTAAAGTGATATTATCACTCAAAGAAGTAAAATAGACTCTGCAGTGAATGACATTATGATGTAACTTAGGGTTGGTTAAAAAAAAAAAAAAATCTAAGTCTCCATTGTTTATCACAAGGCATGGTTGGTAGCCTCAAATTTTATGCTTAAGAAATCATAAATCTAATTGTTTTGAATAATTTAGGATTGGAAGACCTTTCTAAACATGACACAAAACCCTGAAGTTATAAAGAAAGAAATTAAGTTTAGAGCCCTGGCTGGTAGCACAGTGGGTAAGGCGCCAGCCTGCGAACCCAAAGGTTGCAGGTTCGATTCCCCAGCCAGGGCACATGACCAGGTTGCAAACCAGGTCTCCAGTCAGGTCTGTGGCTGGAGGCAGGTGAAACGCAACCATACATTGATGTCTCTCTCCCTCTCTGCCTCTCTCCCTTCCCCTCTTTCTAAAAATAATGAAATAAAATCTTAAAAAAAAAGAAATTAAGTTTAACTTTTTTGCAAATTAAAGTTACATGGAAAAATATTAAATAATAAATGACAAACCAGCAATGAAAACAAAGGGTAATATCTCACTATAAACAAAGAGCTCTTACAACGTAATAAAGGAATAACCCTGTAGTAGAACAATGGCAAATAACATGAATATATAGTTCAAAGAAAAATAAAGAAAAGAAAGTAGCCAATAAATTTACTTAGGTAAAGATACTCAGTTTTTTGTTTTTTTAATTTTATTGTTGTTGTATTACATCCATCCCCTTTTTGCTCCCCTCTGTCCGCCTCCCCACCCACCCATTCCCCACAAAGTCAATAACACCTGTTGTCCATGTCCATGGTTCCTTTATACTAGGTTCTTGTCTAAGCTGCTCCCCTTTCTTGCCTCTGCCTCCCCTCTCCCCTCTCCCCCCAACCCCGTTCCCCTGACCACTGAAGGCCTATTCCTTGTATTCATATACTTGGTTCTGTTTTGCTTGTTGTTAGTTTTGCTCATTATTGTCCCGTAATGGGTGAGATGATATGATATTTGTCCTTCACTGACTGGCTTATTTCACTAAGCATAATACTCTCCAGTTCCATCCATGTTGTTGCAAAGGGTACAAGTTCCTTCTTTCTTTCTGCTATATAGAATTCCATTGTGTAAATGGACCAAAGTTTTTTGATCCAATCATCCACTGATGGGCACTTAGGCTGTTTCCAGCACTTGGCTATTGTA
>PVIW01009250.1:0-53405 GCA_004026585.1 Noctilio leporinus
AACAAGCAAAACAGAACCAAGTATATGAAAACAAGGAATAGGCCTTCAGTGGTCAGGGGGAATGGGGTTGGGGGGAGGGGGGAGGCAGAGGCAAAGAAGGGGAGCAGCTTAGACAAGAACCTAGTATAAAGGAACCATGGACATGGACAACAGATGGGATTGACTTTGGGGGGAATGGGTGGGTGGGGAGGGGGACAGAGGGAAGCAAAAAGGGGATGGATGTAATACAACAACAATAAAATTAAAAAATAATAATAAAAAAAAATTAATTAAGTAGTTTTAGACTTGATATTTCTAACCTTTGTTTTCCTACCAAATGATCTGAGTGAAATTTTAATTTGCAAATGTTAGGTTATCTTCAAGTTCTTTTTGAAGAACAAAACACTGACTATACTTAAGAGTTTTATATATAGCTTTCTAGATATAAAATTCTGAAGTACTTCATACATGACATCAATATATTTTACTTCTAGGTATATTTTTTTATGATGTTATGAAATGTTGTCTTTATTTTTATAAAATATTATTACACAGCCAAAGAAACTTATTAGTATGGTGTAATTTGTTTGGCAGGGTCTGAACTTAAACAAAACAGGCAGGACAAGTATATATATATTTGGTGGGGGGTGGGGTGGTAATGCTACCTTGTAGATGAAAAGAGGCAGTAAAGTCATTTGCTTTATGTTGTTTTAGCTGCAGACATTCAATACCCCTGCACCTTGTCAAGATGTGAAACAGCTGACTAATGGGGTTGCCATGGCACAAGTTCTTCATCAGATGTAAGTGGTGTCCAGGCTTTTCCTGAGAGAATTGTAAACCCAATACCAAGAAAAAAGAAACTTAGACTTGTATTCTAAAGGTTATTAAAACTTTATCCTATTCAGTGATGACAAACATATGGTACCAAGACATCCTTGCATCTGGCAAACAAAAAAGTGTATCACCTAATTATCCCTTGTTCATAAAGATATATCTTAATTAAATGAGCTATCAGAATTCTTATCTATTCCAGAGATGTTAATTTTAAACTTGCTCTGATCATGTTCACAAGTTACAGTAATTGAAAGTGACAGGTTAAATGTAATCTTGCATTATACTGTTGTCAATTGAAGGTATCAGTACATGGAGATAATACTAGTTTAGAGATAATTGAAACATAAAAAACTAGACTTTTAAAAAATATTTAATTTTAAAATCTATATTTGACCTAATAGGAATTGTACAAATCCACCAATACTGAAATGTTGTTATACATGAAATTTGAAGTCACAAATGCTGGGTAACTTAATTAATGAAGTGATTCTTTTCAGGTTAGGCCCATTTTATTTTAAGTACATAATATCAAAAGTTCTTAAATCCATCATTTCCTGTTTTTTGCCAAACATTGTGCAAGCATTAAGGTTATGACATCTACAATATGAGCTGTGCCTTTAGAACAAACATGGCTTATTCTGTAATCATAATTTATTAATTGTCATTGATTTTATGTTAGCTTATTTTCATATCTTCAATGAGACAAGAATCCTATCTCTGCTACATTGTTTTATAGATATTTTAAATTTAATTTGTGACTATCATTTTGTGAAGGTTTATTGTGATTGAAAAACCCCTACAGATGGGTTAGCAAAAATTCTTTACCACTCTTGGAAAAGCAGTTTAAAATAGTATCAAGATTCTAATTACTCAGAATATTCAACATAATCTAATTTGAATAGATAGATTTTTATAGTTAATTCAAGCTTGACATGTTAACTTCTTTGGGGGCTGTCATTCTGGAATATGCTTTACTCCCCTGCTTTCTTAACGATGTTTCTTAAATATTTTATTTATTCAAATTTTGATTGGTGTCAAGTGATTTTTTGGTCAGAGCCAAGCATTCTGATGGTGGTTCTTTCTTGATGATTTTGGGAAGTCATCATTGTCTTTTGTTGTTAGGATATGCACTTTACCTGTTAGGATATGCACTTTACCTGTTCATTGCAGTATATTGTGGGTATTGGTGTAGATACAGCTACATTGTGATTAGTATGTATATAACACTGATGCATGTTCATTCATTTCAACAGTGTCATCCAAAGATGTTATTTATCCATATTATGATGCTTTTTGTAGCTTTATATACCAAACCATAATAGAAAAGACCTGTTTTTATCATGATATGATGCAATTGGCTCTTTGATCTCTTGTCCTCTAGAACTAAACCTTAGGTTCAGGATAGGTTCAGGTCAATTTTAAACAATATCCTTTAATATCAATTATTTTTTTCCTTAATCTTTTTGGAGTCTGCTGTTATTGCTAATTTTTAAAATTATTTTGTCTTACTGTTCTAAAAGTTTTTTAGCAGGAATAATAAATTAGTGAAGCAATCAGAAAACTATATTTCTTCATAGGCCCTAAAATTGGGCCTAAACATTTTTTTGAGTTACTTATTTTTGCATGTATTTAGATATCTAAGTCTCTGTCATCTAAGGGCAATTTAAAATTTATTTTTCTTTTAGAGCCACCTTCCAACTTTGTAGCTTTTCAAAAGTCTAGATCTGGACAGTGAAACTTACATGTTTCTCTAGTTGGATCATCATATCATATTTCTGCTAATAGGGAAAATTTTACCATATTTGTTTGAACACTTAAAAGCACTTTATATATGATTATTTTGTATGGCATTGATGGCTATTTTGACTCACATAAAATCACATCAAAGTTATTACTGAGGATGAGAGCCTTCTCTTTTTTAATGAAGTAACAAATTTTTTTAAGGAAGTAGCAAAATTTAATGAATGATTTTTTTTTAATTTACCTGAGGTGGGTGTGCATCTGTATAATGAAATCTTAAAAATCAATGCTCAAACTATATGACTGAGACATGGGGAGTCATGGGATTATGACTGGGGTTCTACAGTTTCTTATGTCCAAGAAAAGGTCATGTGAGCACATGCAGCAAGATGGCAGCCTCCTACAAGCCAAAAAAACAGACCTTAGAATAAAACCTAGTTTGCCACCATCTTAATCTTGATCAGCGTCCAGAACTATGAGAAATAAGTTTCTGTTGTTTAAGCCACCGGAGTGTAGTATTTTATCTGCAGTCAGAGCATACTAGTATAGGGCTAAAGTTGATTTGGGATGGAAAAGAAGACAAGGAGGAATGCAAGATAAAAGGATGAAAAATTAGAAGAGGTCACTTCCAGATTTATTTTCCAAAGGTGATTACCAAGTAATTATAAAATCATATATGAAGATTTTTTAGGGTCAGAAGACTGGTGTAGTAGTCCAGGTTCTCCAGAGAACTAGAACTAATAAGATGTACACGTATATATAACTATAATGGGATGTGTATACATAAACACACAAGAGGAAAGAGATTTGTTTTAAGAAATTGTTTCACGTGATTGCTTGGAGATCTATGAAGAAGTTGATGTTCAGCTAGAGTGCACAGGCAGAATTTGCACTTTTTCAGGGAAGGTCAGTCTTTCGATTAAGTCCTCGAACTGATAGATGAAGCCCATCCACATTATGGAGGGCAATCCGTTTTACTCAAGGTTTACTGTTTTACATTTCAATCTCATCTAAAAAATACCTTCACTACCACTTCTAAGCGTGTGTGACCAAATATGTGGCAAAGGTATGGTACTGTGGCCTTGCCAAGTGGACACATAAAATTACCATTGCAACTGGCATACCTCTTTTATTTAATCTGATATCAAAAGAAAGTAAATTTACTTTGACAGTTTTGACTCATTAACTAAATTCGGTGTTTTCAGGTGAAGAACTGGTTAGAAATACATCATTTATATACTTAGCCAAATTATTTTGGTAATTGTGCCCTTCACATCTGGGAAAACTAGAACATAATTAAAGTTTGCTCAGAACAGTTAAAATTCAAAGGGAAGGAATATAAAATGGTGAAACCATTTTTGGTTACTCTAGTCAGAAGTGATAGCATCTGTATTAGTACATCTGAGGCAAATAGTTTTTGAAAAGCTAATCACTGTTGTAACTTCACCTTTGTGTTTTTTAATTTAAGATTCTGCTGTGGATAATAATTCCATTAATTCCTCTCTCACTTTAGTTGGCTTATCTGTCAAGTAAAAGTTTAGATGGGACCTTTAAAGACTTCTTCTAACACTATATTCTATGATTTTGTAGTGTTGGCTTAACCCTTAAAGCATTATCATATTCTCCTTTGAGTATAGTTATTTGTACTCTTTTTAAATTATTTCACTATGAGTTAGAATGGTAAATTATTTGTCTTCAAATTAATCTTGCTCAGTTCCTTACTTAGAGCAGCTATCCAAATATTTGTTTAAAATAAAATCTTAATTTAGTTCACTATTTATAGTCAAATGTCATCCTTCAATGAGACCTTATTTAATACGTAAATATTTCATATAGCAAGTTTTTGGGCTGGCCTTGAATATCAATAGGACTTACTTTTATACATTTAAAACTAAATTTGTCCTTGTAGATTTCTTATTACACCCATTCTACTCAGTTACAATCAGATTTATTTGGGGCTTTGCTGAGTACTAGTTTTACTTGGGGCAAATTGCTTAGGTTCTCATCCTCAGGGTCCTGGTGAGTAAGGTTGAAAATAATAGATCCTTTGCCCAAGTACTGTGACATTTAAATGAAGTGGAAAGACATCAAAGCACAGTGCATGAAATATAGTGGACATTAAAAACTAGTTTTCTCTTTTTATTTTCTCCTGTAGGATAGAGACTTTTACATTTTCCTGTTATCAGGGTGCCTGTTATGACATATTTAATATATGTTTATTAAGTTGAAGATGTTAATGACTTAGGTAGCTTATTATGGGAAATGCTAAAATAAATCCTTAGGAATAACAAAAAAATTAGTGGGTCTTTTGGATAGTATGTACTATTATTAGGAACAGGCTTTAAGATACGAAATAACTTTCTGTGTTGGTTAAATCTGGTAATTTACATGTATTGAAAATATTATAATGTTTAGCATTTGTATTTTTGTTTTAGTGATGCAGCTTGGTTTGATGACTCTTGGTTAAGCCGAATTAAGGAGGATATTGGTGACAACTGGAGAATAAAGGTATGCAGAATGAATGGAAGAAGCACTTTATCCAAACACTTGTTCTAAAATTAGTACTTAGCTCAAATACATTTAAAAAAATACTTTTATTTATTATTTTCAGAGAGAGGGGGAGGGTGGGAGGCAGAGAGGGATAGGAACATCAGTGTATGGTTGACTTTCTCCTTTCTCCAACTATGGACCTGGCTGGGAGACATGGCTTGTAACCTGGTTATATGCTCTGACTAGGAATCAAACCAGCGACCTTTGGGTTCACAGGCTGGCGCCTATCAACTTAGCCACCAGCCAGGGCTATTCAAATGAATGAAAAAAAAATTAATGTAAGGGTACATTTATTGTATACAGTTTCAGTTTTGACATGTATATTCCTATAAAACTGTCATCATAGTTATAAAAAAATTTCATTAATTGAAACATGTGCTTATGCCCCTTCACAGTTAGTCCTTATTTCTAACTTGGCCCCAGGTGGCTGCAGATCAGCTTTCTGTCACTGAAGATTTTATTTCTAGAGTTCTGTATGCTGGGGAATCAAACATTATGTAGTCTTTCTCTCTAGCATCTTTTTACTCAGTATCAAGTTTTTGAGACTCATCCATGTTGGTTGTATTAGCAGATTTTTCTTTTTGCTAAGTAGTATGTCATTGCTTGCTCTACCACAATTTGCTTATTGATGGAATTGTTTCCTCTTTCTTTCCTGACATTGTAATTTCTGTGTTCTGTATTTTTGTTCCTGATCAGCCTGGGTTGATATTTATTCCGTTTTCTTGATTTTTTTCAAAGAACTAGGTTTTGTTTTATTTCATTGATTCTTCTATCTAATCTTTATTATTTTTTCTTCTGCATACATCTTCCTTCTCTCTTCTTAAGTTAGAAGCTTAGATCATGAGGTTGCCTTTTTTCTCCTAATATTAATATTATTTTCCCCTCATATTTTCCCCTTAGCCACATCACACCCATTTGACATACTCTATTCTTATTTTTATTCAGTTCAAAATATTAGTTAATTTCTCTTGTGATTTTTCTTTTTATCAGTGGGTTCATTAGAAGTAGTATTTCAAATTCTAAATATTTGAGGATTTTTAAGTGCCTTTGAAAGAATTTCTTAATTTCTAATTTAACACCATTTTGATATTCTTTTAAACTTACTGAGACTTAAATATGACTTAATATATAGTCAGTCTTGGTGAATATTCCATGTACACTTGAAAATAGCATGTATTCTGCAGTTCTAGAGATAATGACTATATCAAATTTATTGATAATTCTTTTTTTTTTCTTTTAATTTTATTGTTGTTGTATTACATCCATCCCTTTTTTTCTCCCCTCTGTCCCCCTCCCCAGATAATTCTCTTTACATTATTTATATCTTTATTTCTGTCTGATTTTTTATTTTATCAAGGTGGGAGGACTCTTAATTTCTAATCATGATTGTAGATTTGTCAGTTTCTCCTTTCAATTCTGTTAATTTGTAAATCATGTAATTTGAATCTTTGTTACTAAGCTTATATACATTCATTTTTTATGTTTCATTGATGTAATAAACCTGCTTATCATTATGAAAATTCTTTCCCTTCTCCCTGATAATATTCCTTATTCTGAAATATAATTTATCTGATAAATGTAGCCACTTTGGTTTTATGATTATTTTTGCTTTAGTATATTTTTTCTATTTTTTACATCTCTATGATTTTTTTGTTGTTTTTTTCTTTTTTAATTTTATTGTTGTTGTATTACATCCATTCCTTTTTTGCTCCCCTCTGTCCCCCTCCCCTCCCACCTATTCCCTCCCAAAGTCAATCCCACCTGTTGTCCATGTCCATGGTTCCTTTATACTAGGTTCTTGTCGAAACTGCTCCCCTTCCTTGCCTTTTCCTCTCCCCTCCATGATTTTTATATTAGAAATGTTTCATATATATGCTTAATAGTTGGGTTTTACTTTTACTGAACAGCTCTTCATTTGATTCTTTAACAAAAAATAATTTTCCATTTCTTTTTTAAATCCCTGTTTTAATTGAAATCCTTGAACATTTTTCTAATATAATTAGAATTGTATTCTAATTCTTTCGTTTCTCATTTCTGGGCCTATTTCTATTGACTGAGTTTTGTCCTGTGTAATTTTTTATTGGATGCTGGACAGTGTGAATTTTATTGTTTAGTGCTGAGAGTTTTTTAATATTTTTTGAAAAGAGTATTAGACTTTATTTTAGGCTAGTAGTTAAGAAACATTTGAAACAATTTGATCTTTTGAAGGTTTTGGTGGGGGTGGGGGAAGGGTGGAAAGCATATCCTTTAGGGTTAGGTTATACCCACTAGTAAGTTGTGATCTTTTGGTATTGTGAGTAAATGCTTGTTTATGCAGCTGGTCTTTTTACCCTGGCTCATGGGAATTTCAACAGTCTTCGCTTCTATAATTATTGGTAATTGTTCAGAGTATAGTTCCCTGGGTTGTCCTTTTCTTGGAAATTATTTTTGTTTAATCTCATTGACTTTCAACCATTCAACCACTCCCGTGAAATTCCTATTCAGAGTCAAAGGAACCATTATGCAGATTTCTAGAGTTCTTTCTCATTTGTTTGCCCTGCAAATTCTAACTGTCTTGACCTTCCTGAGCTTCTTCTAATGTCTATCTCAACTCAAAGGACATCAAGCTTGAATAGTATAGGGCTTATCTTCTTTTGTTTTTCTTCTCTAAGATATAAGAGCTCTATATTGCCTATTGGCTAAAGCTTGAAAACAATTGGTGCTTGTATTTTCTCCTGTTTTGTAGTTGTTTGTGTCAGGAGGATAAGTCTAGCCCTGTTACGTGGTCATGATTGAACATGCTCAATCTTTATAAAATTGGCTCGCTTTAAGTAGAATCATTCTGCTTAAACTATGTAAGCATGCAGGCATTTTTCTCTTGCAGAAACTGACTTAACTCTGTGATGTTTAAAAATTATCATGTACTTATATTAGTAGAAGTCTAACATAATACTTGTAACTTTTATCAGAGGTAGATTTTACTGTTTGTTCCCTAGGCATACATTTTCATTCATTTTTAATATGAAATTACTTATTATTCTTTTTTTCCCATTAGGCTAGTAATTTAAAGAAGGTACTTCAAGGAATTATGAGTTATTACAGTGAGGTATGAAAAACATCTGACTTTATTTAAAAAATGATGTATGTTAAATATTATGACACTGAAAAATGACTTGGCTTTTTGTTTATAACATTTTACTGGAAATTATTCATAACTAGAATGTTGTGTTTTTGCTATTTTTAGAACATTCAAGTTTTGTGAACAAAATTGGCTTAAATTTAATATATTGACTTGTAAAATAATTTTGCTCTATTTGATACTCTTTAAATTGATTGTATTTTGAAATAGAATTGCCTTACATGGTTTGATTTAATGCAATACTGTAAAGTATACCTTGTAATTAAATTGACATTATTTTCTATTTAAAGCATTATTTTGACAATTTTTACATGTAAACAACAGCAAAAATATAGTTTGAAATTATACTTGTGCAAATGAATTGGAAGAAAATGCAAAAATGAAAGTAGTATTAAACTCAAATTCGCTAATTCATTTATTCGAGTAGGTTTTTTAAAATTTAGCATTATAAATTCTTTGGTAGGATATTTGATATTAAAAGGTCTATTCTGATATTTGGAAATGGTGGCAATTGCTTTGAAAAAATTTCTATTTTGTGAAATTGTCACAGATAAATTTATAATTTCTTCTAAATAATGTTAAGAGTTAAACTTATGCCTAGAATTCATTTTGAAGTTTTTTCTAATTATACAAAAACTTTAAATAAGCTAAAAAAGAAAGATCAGACCAGATTAATCCATTATTGTTTATGTGTGATGGTTTACTTTGTCATTCTTTTACATGATTGTATATCAAAATATTATGAATATCCTTTGGCGTAACAAATATTTTTTTTAATGAAAAGGCCTAAGTTTTGTCATAAAAAATTAGGCCAGGAGATTCTTAAACAATCCATTTTTGACAGTAGTATCAAAGGATATTTGGTATAAAAGTGTTTTAGTTGCTTTGGCTACTCAAAATTTTGATAGGTAGCTGAACTTTGCTAACTGGTTTTAGTCAATAGTTATGTGTTTATCATTTGTTAATGTATTTGAGTCATTTCATGAACTTGTTTATAATTTACTTTCCTAATAAACATTAAAGATAGTAAATTTCTATAGAGAATATAAATGAATGATCTACTTTATTATTTCAATACTGCAGTTCTTGGGGCAACAGATTTCTGAAGAACTTATTCCTGATTTAAACCGAATAACTGAATGTTCAGATTCTGTGGAGCTTGGGAGGTTGCTGCAGCTTATTTTAGGTTGTGCTGTCAACTGTGAAAAGAAGCAAGGTAAGTGAATTCCAGTCATTTGAGAACATGTGCTTTCTAGAAACAACTTATGTTGCTATAGAAAGTAGCGCAAAAATGTGCTATTACTGGTTGACGTAAAGCACCCTGAAGTGTAAGCCAGGAGATCTGAATTCTAGTGCAGCTTTGCAACTATAAAGTTTCACATCTTGCATACCGTAATTATACCTGGATTCTGAGATTCATATTCAGTAGCTAAATATAATTAATTTAATTAGTTTAATATAGTGCTTAAGATCAGTAAAATTTGTACTTACTTGTTTGATACATTATCTCTTTTCACTTGTAAGATATAGAATCTTAGGTTGATTCAGATTTTTATAAATAGATATGTAGTTATTAAATTATAACCTAGGCTTCTTTAGATGATATTTTGATTTTCAGAAGAGTGCCTGTCCAGTGTATCCTACAAATAAGCATCTAATGATATAATTGGTTTTGGTGTATTGTTTGAATATATTGATATATTCAAACACAGTGAGCTATATTTTCTTGAGTACAAAAAAAGCATTTTTCGTTGAATATGGTGAATAAAATGATGACCTGAGTAGACCTGCTTGCCTCAGGGGCTTACTTCAGTCTAAGTGATAAGATTTTTGATGCTGATTTTTCTTTTATTTATTTATTATTTTTGCATGATTCGGTCAAACTTGGCCTTAATACATTACCTTTAAAACAAAATGTTGGGTGCCTAAGTTTGTAAAATATTTTAAGCCAGGACCTTAGAAAATGCATTCAGTGTTATCCAATTACAGCATAGAGCATAATGAGCCCTGGCTGGTGTGGCTTAGTGGATTGGTGCTAGCCTGCAAACCCAAAGGTCAATGGTTTGATTCCCAGCCAGGGCACATAACTAGATTGCAAGCCAGGTCTCCAGCCAGCTTTGTAGCTGGAGCCAGGTAAAAGGAACTATACATTGATGTCTCTCTCCCTCACTGCCTCTCTTCTCCTCTCTCTAGAAATAATAAATAAAATCTTAAAGTGATTTCAAGGTAATTACATCAATCTAATCTTGAAAGAATGAACTACTGTGGAACTCTGCACATTTTGGTGAGGAAAGTGATCATTTTAATGAAAATTTTAGCAAACCTGAAGCACTCTGTTATCAAAAAAATCAGTTAAAGGAAACCATTCCATTGCTTATGTGTTCTCTGGTTAATTCTTCACTCTCCTCCATCCTCATAGCACTTAGTGGTCAGGTGTGAACCAGAATCAATATCTTTGTCCAGTTCTTGGCTTCAAAAAACAAACAACAAAAAATAAAACAAAAAACCAAAAAAACATTAAAGAACTTTTAGAAGTTTTTCAGAGGAGCCATGGAAACAATAAAACTATTAGAAAAATAAAAAGTCCTTGAAGTTTTTGAAAAATTGTTTTTGCTTGAGAATAGAGAATTGAAATGGATTTATATCTGCAAATATATGAAAGATTTTTTTCTCTTGAGTTCTCATTTCTTTTTGGGATAGAATCAACTTAACTTAACTGCATGTGTGTTTATGGTAAGGTGTAAGTACACTGTACCTCTTGAGGCTTGGTAAAAGTTGAACAGGGTTTTGCAGGAGGCAATGTAAGTTCCTTCTTTGAAAGCCTTCCTGAAGTAAACTAAGTAGGTGATAAAATGAAACTTTCTGGGCTTAAGATTTTTAGTTCATTTAATACACTTGAATTTATCCTATAGAACTGAATTTTTAACAAGAAGGAAGAAATTGTCATAATTGTTTTACAATAGCAATTTCTTCATTTCTTAATCCAAAATTAGAGGTTTTCATTTTTTAACCATTTCAAGATATTTATATAGTATTTTCAGTTCTGCTTATTTTCATTTTTTTAAAGTTTTTTTTTTTTTTAAATTCATTATTTTTGAAGAGAAGGGCAGGGAGGGAGCAAGAAAGGAAGAGAAACATCAATGTATGGTTGCCTTTCACCTGCTTCTAGCTAAGGACCTGGCTGGAGCCCTGGCTTTGCACCTGGTTATGTTGCTCTGACTGGGAATCAAACCCAGTGACCTTTGGGTTTGTAGTCTGGTGCCAATCCACTGAGCCACCAATGAGGGCTTATCGATTTTCAATGGACATAATTCTTGTGGAAAAATAATTACTTTAATGGACAATTATGCAGTAGATGTATTTTTATATTGTTAATCAAATGGCTAAGCTACTATAGGTAAAGAGGAGATTTTTTTTCAGATCTGATTTCTTTTTAAATCATAGAGCATATTCAAAATATAATGACACTAGAAGAGTCTGTTCAGCATGTGGTCATGACTGCTATTCAAGAGGTAAGTTATATTGTATTCACATATATATGAAAATCTTTAACCAAACTATTAAACTTTTCACATAAGTTTTATGGATGTATATGTTTGTATAAATTTTCCCTTTGCAGCAGGTTTACTTAACTTTAGCTGTTGTGTCTTCCCTCTCCTCCCAAATATCTTAAAATGACATGAAGTCCAATTTTAGTTCCTTTGCATTTTGAGAGCTAAATTGATATTGTCCAAGTCCTTTAAATAGCTTCAACTAAGCAAGGTACATAATTTCTCTCTAGTTAGGAATTTATATTTCTTCTCATTTTTTATACTATGTAGAGCAATGTTTCCTGAACTGTAAAGTGTATGTGTGTGTATGTATGTATGTATGTGTATGTTTATAGTTATATATACTCAGATATCATATGAATTTTCAGCAAACATGGTATTACTTATTTAGGTTTTGGAACCAGGCAGTCTGGGTTCAAGTCATTCTAGTTATCCAAGTAAACCATATAGGGATTCAGAATTCATGTGGTTCATGTTGATTCTTAAAATCAGACTAAAAGGGCTAATAGATTACAGAGGAGATAGGGGAGAAAGTAGAGTGAAGGATTAGTGAAGGGGCATGATTTAGGGGGAGACATTATGGAGGATTTAGAAGTCTGTATGTACCTATACCCTGAGGTTGCATTGTTGGTTTAAATTCACATTATCGCTCTGAATAAATCAATCTGCCTTTCATGCAGAATAGTTATTTTATAAGATGTTTTCTCATATAACTCCTATTTTTAAAGTCTCTTCTTAAATGAGTAATTTTACTGTATCACTCATTTAAAGGCTATTTTTTAAAAGTGGTTAATTTATGTTACGGGAGAATCATTTTATATATGTTCAGTTTTACTTTAGTCATTCATCTTTTAGAACTTGGACTATAATTTTTTAGTACACAAGTATTTTCAATATATTTACATATTTCAAGCATACTTATACTGTCCTCATCAGTATAATGCCTTTGAACATTGTGCTATTTAATTTAAATCTTTGTAAAGTTCTCATTTGAATAATATTCAAAGGATTATCAAATTAAGACAAGGAAAAACTAGGAAGTATTTTACTGTCCTTTCAAGTAAACATTTTTCTATATAAATGTCATTTTATTGTTCTTAATTTACTATTTTAATTTCCTAGTTGATGAGTAAAGAAATATTGAGCTCTCCTACAAATGATGCCATTGGTGAACTAGAGCAACAGGTGAGTATTTAAGTATGTGAGGAAAATGTTGAAAACAGTGATACAGTACTTTGCTAATTACTATCATAAAGCTTACAGAGACTATATTCAAGATTATTTTCCTTGAATATTATAAGATCTCAGTTGAATATTACTATGCATTTCTGATCATGTTCGGAGAGCTGAGAGGTATTGAACTTCCTTTGACACTTGTAATACATATATGATCCATTTTATTTTGTTATACAAATAGTAGGCAATTTAAAAATTTCTGCTAAATTTTAATTTATCTACTAAGATAATATAATTTTTGTCACAATTGCTTCTCTATCGCCTAATATTGAAGGAACAGCTCAAAGTACTCAAGTCTCCTTTCCCTGGTTCTATTACATGATTCTCTAACACAGGGGAAAGGCCCACTCCTCCTGTGTATAACCCAATTTGGTTGTAGGGGAAAGGATAAGCGGAGAGGCAAGTACATCAAGTACTTTTCCTTTTATAGTTTTGGAAATATGTTTTTCATAAGTATCACAACTCATCTGAAAAAGTTTTTTTTTTTTCAAATTGAATATATTGGTGTGACATTGGTTAATAAAACTATATAGGTTTAAGGGGTGCAATTCTATAATCTGTAGAAATATTTCACATTAAAACATGTTTTCAAAAAATATTTAAATTTAAACTTATTTTCTAAATATTTTCCTGTGGTGAAATTAGCTTTGCATTCTCGAATACTCTTTTGTTTAAATATTTCACAAGGATTTACATGAAGTTTTATTTTTGTGGGAAGTTAGCCTTAAATGTTAATGAGACTGTAAATATAATTTATTCAGAGACAACAGATTAAGACTTACTTGTTGAGGTAAAATTTAAAAACCTTTTTCAATATGTGATAAAAGTGTATTTTTCAATTTGTTTAAAATGTGATTTCCTAAGAATTAGAGGACATTTTATATTTCAGCTGAAAAGGGCCCTGGAAGAACTTCAGGAAGCACTAGCAGAAAAAGAAGAACTGAGGCAAAGATGCCAGGAACTAGATATGCAGGTGCGGAAAAGAAATCTGATCTAAGGAAAATTCCCTGTTCACATTTACAAGGGTTTAATTTTAACTAGGTAATTGGCAAAGTATTTTGGAGGTTGGGTTTCTTTTCACAGAGGGCCCATTAAAAGAATTTATTATAGGTTTGAATATTCAAGCATGAACTTCATAATTGTTTTTCTCTTAGGGTTGAAAATTGCTGGCTTAGCCGTGGCTGGTGGCACAGTGGATAAGGTGCCAGCCTGCAAAACCCGAAGGTTGCTGGTTTGATTCCCAACCAGGGCACATAACCAGGTTGCAAGCCAGGTCTCCAGTCAGCTCTGTAGCTGGAGGCAGGTGAAAGGCAATCACACATTAATGTCTCTCTCTCTCTCCCTTTCTGCCTCTCTCCCTTCTCCTCTAAAAATAATAAAATCTAAAAAAAAAAAAGAAAATTGCTGGCTTAACTACTTCTTTGAAAAAATCACTCTAATTATAGAATTTCAACTACAGTACTTAGATGAAATCTTAGGCTTTTTATGAAAAGGGGAAATTAAAATTATAATAGGGTATAAATATTAAGTGAGGTGTTGATGGAAGTACTTGGAAATGTTTGACCCCCAATACATGTAGGTGCCAGTTTTATTTTGCTAACATATATGTGTATATGAACACATTATATATATAATTATTGTGTTCATCTGTACATGTACATTAGCAGAGAGTAAACTTGGCATGAGAGATAATAGTTAATGATTAAAGAGGTCAATTTTCAAACCAGGCCACCTGTATTTAGAATTTGGCCATGTTACTTAATTATGTAATTTCTCTATACTTCAGTTATCTCTTAAAAAATCATGTAATAGTATGTATCTCTCAGAATGATTTTGAGAATTAATAGACAAAAAGCACTGAGAGCAGGGCCTGGCATATAGCACTCAGCACTATGTGTGTGTTTGTATATGTATATCGTTACTGCTGCTGTTACATGAAAAAGCACTTTGGAAGTTATGTAATCAGTCTTCAAAATACAAATAGTATGTTATGATATATCATGGAATTTTTTGTTCATTTCTATTTTAAAGATCTTAATGTATCACACTCACGTAGGATTGTACATGACAGGCAGTAGTCACTAAACTACTTACACGACAAGGATGGATACATGAATTGAATTTAGAAATTGTTTTCTTCTATAGTCTGCCTGTGGACAGTTTCCCAGATCTTTTTGTGTTTCTCATTTGGAGGACAATGTCTGTAACTTCCCTATAGTGTACTTAAAGATTTTTAAAAAGATTTTATTTATTATTTTTAGAGAGATGGGAAGGGAGAGGCATCAATGTGTGGTTGCCTCTCACCTGCCTCCAGCTATGGACCTAGCTAGAGACCTGGCTTGCAACTTGGTTATGTGCCCTGGCTGGGAATCAAACCAGCGACCTTTGGGTTCGCAGGCTGGTGCCTTATCCACTGTGCCACCAGCCAGGGCTAAAATGAAAGATTTTAATTTCCTGTTACTAGCTCAGTGTGTCAGTATATACAATCTCATTTGCATAAGTACATTAAATTAATTATAGCTATTGAAAATATAAATACCAAACTTTGTAAATATGTTGGAACTAATGGTATGTTAAGTGTTTTAAAACTAATCTTAATAAAATCATATGTAAACTTCTGTAAAAAAGGTGTTCTTTAATGGAAAAGAAGTAGAATCCAGAGAGCAAATCATGCATGTTATATAGCCATGTAAGTAAAATAAAAAATATATCAAGTACTGGTATCGATATGATTGTAAAGTTAGGTTTTTATCCATTTTAAATCATGAAAAATCAGCCTCAATGTACAAAATAAATTCAATTCAGCTTTTTATTGTTGATTAATTAACTAAATAATATACTTCTCCCCTGAAGACTTGATTTACTGATAATTTCCTATTACGAAACTAAAATGATAACTTTATGCATTTATTTATGTATTTTGGTTTGCTAGGTAACAGTATCCTACAAACAAATTTATAAGTAAAATGGGAAAATTTTTAAAGTTCACTGGCCCATCACGTTTTGGAGACTTCAAAACATTTTTTCAGTATCGGGGCAAATATAACATTTTAGAGATAATTGTTCTTGTACATAATAGTAAACTGTTTTCTCAGTGTTAATCAAGTTAATCTGATTTCTTCTGTTTGACTGGAACCTCCTAGACTCAGAATTCCAGAGTTGGAAAGATACTTAGAAATTATCATGACCAAGCTAATTTAATGGGTTAGTCAAAATTAGAATCCAGAACTCTGGATTCAAAGCTGTTTTGCTATACATGCTAACATTTGTGTATTTGATTTTTTGTTTGTTTGTTTTTAGGTGACTGCACTTCAGGATGAAAAGAATTCACTGGTTTCTGAGAATGAGATGATGAATGAAAAACTTGACCAGTTGGATGGATCTTTTGATGATCCACATACAATGGTTGCAAAGAAGTTTTTTCATGCACAATTACAACTAGAGCAATTACAGGAAGAAAACTTCAGGTAGCATCTTTATAGAAATCATTCTATAGAGTACTGTTAAACTGATAGCTAAAAAATTGTAGTATCAACAACTAATTGCATTGTAAATTAGGACAGATTACTGAAAATACCAACTGGTGTGAGTGATTCCTGCCTTCACAGGGTTTATAATCCAGTTAGGCAAGTAGGATATATACATAAAAACAAAATTCAAAATTGCATAAAATAAGTGCCAAATGAAGGTCACAGGCAAGTCCACTGGGAGTTTAGGGGAGTGATTGTTAAAGTCGAGGGAGAATGGGGAGTTCTTACATAGTAGAAGAAACTTGATAATAAATAGGAAAAAATGTAAATCTGACACTAAAGAGATGCTTTTCATTTTTATTTTTACATTTCTCCTTTTTAAAAACGTGTACATTTTACTTTTGGTAAACACTGATGGTCTCTTGTGTGCTCCCCACCGAGCCTTGCATTGTGGTGCCTTGAGAGCTGGCACTCTAGTTGTCCTGTATGTGTTCTTTATGGTGCTTTGTTTGGCTATAATTTCAAACTCAAACAAATGTTGCAAAAAGAGTATGAAGAAGTTGTGTATACCTTTCACTCAGATTCAGTTTTTTAATAATATTTTCTTCATTTATTTAGCAGTATCTCTACATGTTTATATACATAAACATCTTTTTCTGAAACATTTGAGAACAAGTTAGAGACATGTCCCTTTATTTCTCTATGCTTTGGTATGTGTTTTCTAATAACAATGACATTCTTTTATAAAGGAGTGTATAGGGATAAAATTAGGAAATTTGTCAATGATACAATATTATCTAATCCACAGATCATACTCAAATTCTGTCAGTTGTCTGAATGCCCTTTTAGCTATTTTCTTCCTGATTCTGAACCTACTTTAGGATTATGCATTACAGCTAGTATGGCTTTTTCTTTTTCTTTTTTTTTTTTAATTTTATTGTTGTTGTATTACATCCATCCCCTTTTTGCTCCCCTCTGTCCCCCTCCCCATCCACCCATTCCCCCTAATGTCAGTCCTAACTGTTGTCCATGTCCATGGTTCCTTTATACTAGGTTCTTTTCTAAGCTGCTCCCCTTTCTTGCCTCCTCCTCCCCCTCCCCCCTGCCCACTGAAGGTCTGTCTGTTGTATTCATGAATGTAGAAGCAAAGATCAATCCTCTAGAAGAACTTTTCTGGCAGTGATTCTAGGCCACACTGTTGTACGGAGCTAGGAGGTACACTTGTACAGGTACATACTTTCCCATGTTCACACACCTGTATAAACACGTATCTGCATTTATTTTTATGTCTACTGTTATGAAAAATGAGTTTATATTGACCTCTTTTATTTTAGTCCAGTAATTCAGGGTTCATTCTGAGCTCCATTTTGATAGGTAACTTTCTTCTCCAACAGGGAGAAACCTGGCTTATATTTTCCTCAGTATATTTACTCAACCCCAAAACACACAGAAAGTAATTTAAGAATTGCTAATCCATACCTCTGTAAAAACAAGTAAATAATAGACTTCTGGAGCTTTGCAGTTTTTTACAGATAACATTTGCATATTGTGAAATGAATAAGTATTGAGTATAATTTATCATGTTATAACAGATGCAGACATTTCTGTAACATGTTTTTATCATTGGGTAGATCCTTTCGGTTACTACAGAAAGTTTCCTCATACTTCTTCCCAGTCAGTCTCTGCCTCTCAGAGGCTATTTACTCTTCTGATTATTTCTCACCATAGATTTCTTTTCTGTCATCTAGAACTCTTCATATAGATTGAATAATTTAGTGTGAACTCTTTGATGACTGATTATTCAACATATTTGTGAGATTTACCATGTTGTTAAATGTATCAGTAAGTCATTTTAAAAATTGCTCAGTATTATTATATGAAATTATTGCCCATTGGATTACATTTTGTTCATCCATTTTTCTGTATATGGGCATTTGAGTCTTCAATTTTGGCTAACATAAATTAAGCAGGTATGAACATTAGAAAACTTTTTGTAACATGTTTTCATTTCTTATTGGCATATGCATAGTGTATATTGCTGAGTTGCACAGTAGGTCTGTGTTTGGTTTCAAAAGATACTGGCATACCATTGTCCAAAGTGGACGTTACATTTAACATTCCCCACTGGCCGCTTGCTGCCAATTGCTCTAGGTGATCCGCCCACCCAGCATAATTGGTCTCACCAGTCTTAATTTTAGGTAGTCTAGTCGGTGTGTTAGGGGGTCTAATTGTGGCTTTACTGTGCATTTTCCTGATAATGAAGGATGTGCTGAGCCTCTTTCCATGTACTTATTAATACTATATCATACTTTGTGAATTTTCCCTTCACATTGTAAGTCCATTTTTAAATTGAATTGCTTGTTGTATCATTTTAGAGAGTTTTAAATATATATATGTTCTGGATATAAATCTTTTGTTGGATATGTAACAATATCTCACCCATTCTATGGCTTGCCTTTTTATCTTTTCAATGTTGTCTTTAAGGTTCTTAGCTTAGACTAAATCTGATTTATCAATATCTTTAAGATTATTACTTTTAGTGTACTAAGAAATCATTGTCTACTCCCATGTCATAAAGATAGATAGTATTCAGTATTTTCTTCTGAAACTTTAATAATTTTATCTTTTACATGTAGGTCTATGGTTCACCTTGAATTGATCTTTGAAAACAGTGTGGGGTGTTGAGGTCAAGCTTTATTTTTACTGTTCATATGAGTATCTACTTGTTCCAGTATCATCAGTTGAAAAAAATTTATTTTAATTTGTTTTGGCACCTTTGTGAAAATGATCTAAGCATAAAATGTGGGTCATTTTCAGGATCCTCAAGTTCATTTTCATTTATAAATTTGTCTATGCCTGTAAGACCCAGTCTTGATTACGGTACCACTAGAGTAAGTCATTTGAAATCAGGTAGTTTTAAGTATTCCAACTTGTTTTGGCTATTCCAAGTCTTTTGAATTTACACATAAAATTTAGAATCAGCTAGTCAATTTCTGTAAAAAACAAAAAAACTTTGTAATTGTGATTTGGGTTGTATGTAATTGATAACTCTATTAACAATTTTGATTTATGATTATGGCACTTTCATTTATTTCTTTCTTTTCATTCAGCAATGTTATGTTGTTTGCAGAATAGAAATCTTGTGTGTCTTGCCTTATTTATATCTTGAAGTATTTTATATTTTTGGGTGCTATTACAAATTCAACTTAAAAAATTATTCTGAAAAGTAGTTTTCATATTGTCAATTTTACATCTCTGTTCTTTATTTCTTTCTTTTTACTTATTTTGAATTTAATTTATTCTTTCCTAGCCTCTTATGGTTGAACTGTAGATGATTGACTTTAAGTTTTTCTCTATTTCCAATATAGCCTTTAAAACTGTATTTCCTCTAGGTATTGTTTTAGCTATGTCCTCAAATTTGATTAGTTGTATTTTTGTTATTATTCAGTCTGAATTATTTTCTGATTTTTCCTCTAATTTCTTCCTTGTCTTGGGTTATTTAAAAATGTGTCATTTCCCAATACTTAAGGGTTTTCTAGGTTTCTCACTGTTTTATTGTGGTCATTGTTTTCCATACCACAAAGAATGTGTGTTGTGTAGTTTTGTTTTTTTTTTTCTTTTTTTTTTAAATTTTATTGTTGTTGTATTACATCCATCCCCTTTTTGCTCCCCTCTGTCCCCCTCCCCACCCACCCATTCCCCCCATGTTGTGTAGTTTTGTTTTTTTTTTTTAAAGATATTATTTCATTATTTTTTTAGAAAGAGGGGAAGTGAGAGAGGAAGAGAGGGAGAGAGACATCAATGTATGGTTGCATGTCACCTGCCTCCAGCCACAGACCTGACTGGAGACCTGGTTTGCAACCTGGTTATGTGCCCTGGCTGGGGAATCGAACCTGCGACCTATGGGTTCGCAGGCCGGCACCTTAACCACTGTGCTACCAGCCAGGGCGAGTTTTTGATTGACATGTTCTATAAATGTCAGTTATATCAAGCTGATCAAGCATTATTCAGATCTCTTATTTTTTATGGATATTTTGTTTAATGCTATCATTTATTGGAAAACTGGTGTTAAAATTTTTAACAATGATTATGGATTAGTAGATTTCTACCTTTGATTCTATAAGTTTTACTTCATATACTTTAAAACTGTTTTTGGTATATACGTACACTTTTATGATATATCTTTCTGATGAATTATGCCTTTTATAATTACAAAATCTCTTTGCCTTAAAACTTGTTTTTTTTTCCATGTTAACATAACCATCCCCACTTTCTATGGTTACTGTTTGCATGATATTTTTTTTCATTTTTTTCCATTCAATTTATCCGTGTCTTTATATTTAAAATGTCTCTTGTAATTAAGGTATATGTGAGCCTTGCTTTTTTTAATCCAGTCTGATAATCTCTGCCCTTTTAATTGATGTGCTTAGTCCCATTGCTTCTAATATTTTGATATTGTTGTATTTAGGTCTGTCAGTATGCTATTTTTCATTTGTAATATCTATTGTTTTGTTCCCTTTTCTTCCTTTCCTGCATTTTTGGGGGTGATTCAAGGAACTTTTTAATATTTTATTTTAATCACTGTATTGTCCCTTTAGTTTTTATTGTTGTCATAGGGCTTTAAGTATCATCTTTAATTTATCCCCAGTCTACTTAGAGTTAATATTTTATACTTTACATGGCATGTATATTTTTCAGTAATTTTATTGTATATTGACCTATTTCTCCTCATCTTTGGAAATTAGCTTCCTGTTTGAACTAGATATAACCAGGTACAACATTTCAGAAGTGAAATTGAAAATTCAGAACATCATTTACTTTTCAAGTCTAGTTGAAAAGCAAGAACCTAAAAGTATCTTATTTTTTTAGTCTTTTTTCCTTTGAATGTGGGATTAAAAAGAAATTAGAAGTAAGTCTTGCTAAGCTCATGTCTCAGTAAGAAAGTAATGATGGAAATTACATTATGAATACCTTTTGCTTTCTTTATGCAAGGCTTGAAGCTGCAAAAGATGATTACCGTGTTCACTGTGAAGAACTTGAAAAGCAACTAATTGAATTTCAGCATAGGAATGATGAATTGACTAGTCTTGCTGAGGAAACAAGAGCCCTGAAAGATGAAATTGATGTTCTTAGGTATGGCACATCTGAATATATCACTTCTAAGTTATTTAGCCATTTCAGTAATCCATATTTTAATCAGGGATTCTTAGAGTTATTTTCATGTACCAAGTATTGATCAATTTTTATCCAGGTTCCTAGTCTTGACTTTTTTAATGCTTGTTGATACTAATTGCAATTTGAGGATAATTTTTAATTCTTTTATTTTTTAAGATTTTATTTATTATTTTTAGAGAGAGGGGAGGGGAGAGAGGCAGGGAGGGAGAGAAACATCAATGTATGGTTGCCTTTCACCTGCCTGCAACTAAGGATCTGGCTGGAAACCTGGCTTGCAACCTGGTTATGTGCCCTGGCAGGGAGTTGAACCAGCAACCTTTGGGTTCACAGACTGGTGCCTGTCCACTGTGCCACCAGCCAGGGCAATATTTAATTCTTCTTAGGACAATCATGTATAGAACCTACCAGCCTAAAATGATAACTTTTTCTTAAAATATTGTAAGCTAAGTTACTTTTAAATACATTTAGTGTGACCTCTATCTACTAGTTAATATATCCTGTGAAATTTTTATGTAAGGAAAAGCACTCTCACAATCCATATTATGGCATTTGGTAAAATATAAATATAGAGAAGAATGTTAATACATATTTCAGGGTCACCTCAAGGTTCTCTTGTATATGACAATATAAAATTTATATTTAGCTTTTGCTTATGAAATATTGCTCAAGCAAATAGACTGTCCACATGTTGCTTATACTTTGTTAAATTTTCTTAATTAGCCATTTTGTTTGCACAGTTTTTAATGCCCACTTGAAGAAAGCTATTTGTAATCATTAATTTGAACTTGCATGTGAGTGATTTTTTTATTTTTACTCTTGCCCTATTGGTCAGGTAAACAAAACTCTGAAGGGAGATACGTTACCAAAAAATGATAAATTGAATCAACTTTGTAAGCATATTGGATACTATTGGTACTTGAAACAAAACTACCCTAAATATTATTGATGCACAAAGCACAATTGGCCCATAATCTACAAAGTAGCTCAGAATTGTTCAATTATTTTTACAAAACCATTCTTTTTTTAACATTATGTATTAACATACATAATATATTACATACATAATATGTATGTACATTATGCTAATGTGTGAAACAGTTTGATCATTTAATGTGTTAAATTGGAAGCATTTTTTAATGACTTTGTAGCAAAAAAGCGGAATAGTTTTAGGCTTGAGTTTGGTTTCAGAGTTCTGACAAAATTTATTATTTCTCTGTCCCTTCACTTACCTCCCCTCCCATTCCTGCAATTGAGAGTCTATTTGGAGGACTCATTTTGCAGCCAGAAGAAAATAATGTGCATTTATTAGTTTTAACATAGTAACGTCTAGTCTTTATTATTTAGAGCTACCTCCGATAAAGCAAATAAACTGGAGTCAACTGTTGAGGTATATCGTCAGAAGCTACAAGATCTGAATGACCTTCGTAAGCAGGTGAAAACTTTACAGGAAACAAACATGATGTATATGCATAATACTGTCAGCTTAGAAGAAGAATTAAAGAAGGCAAATGCAGCACGTACACAATTAGAAACATACAAGAGACAGGTAAGAAAATAACTTAATTACTTTTATCATTAAAATTGAAAGACCTCAACTTTGTTATTTTATTTGATGTTTTAAGAATAGCATAAAGGTGAAGAAAATTGCCTATAGTCAGTTGTGAACTTATGATAAATTTCTTTTATGTATAACTTTAATTTAAGAGTTGATAATTGAGTTTGAGTTATCTAGGTGTTTTACATTTTTATTGGCTCTGAGCTTATATATTTTTGGACAGGTTTTTTTTTTGTGTGTGTGTGTGTGTGTGTGTGTGTGTGTATAAGGATTTCTAGTAACCACTGATGAAAGCCTAGGTA
The DNA here is from genome assembly GCA_004026585.1 of Noctilio leporinus. Classification (NCBI taxonomy): domain Eukaryota; kingdom Metazoa; phylum Chordata; class Mammalia; order Chiroptera; family Noctilionidae; genus Noctilio; species Noctilio leporinus. The sequence continues at coordinate 23,511 of PVIW01009250.1, forward strand.
ATGGAAGTATAACCTAAAATAGTCTTTTTTATTTATCAAACAATCTGTGGAAAAAGTGGAAGACTGGTTTTTTGCCAAAATTGTTATTTAGGTATTTGAGAATTTATGTTAATAATTCTTATCTACAAACTATTCCACAAATATTTAGAGTTAGACTACAGTCTTACCATAATTTTATTTATAATTAGTTTCTCATTTATTGAATTCTTGAAATCAAACTATCAGTGCCATGTACTCTTATGTTTTACTTTTGTTTCTGACAAAAGGTTCAGGATTTACACAGTAAACTTTCCTCTGAATCCAAAAGGGCAGATACACTAGCATTTGAAATGAAGAGGCTTGAAGAAAAACATGAAGCTTTACTTAAAGAAAAAGAGGTAAGCATTAATATAATTGATAATGTCTTTCTGTTTTTAGATTTTAATATAGTCCTTACTATTCTAAGAATGAAAATGATATCAACCAGTTCTGTCTTTCCTCAAACTGAAATTGTTTGTGTAAAACAAAGTCTTGTAAAAATTCTTCATGCGGTTTTGATAGTTTTCTTCATAAGGGAAGATCAAATGACAGAGCTGAGGTCATACATCTTAGTCCAATGTTTTCCAGCTCTGGAGTGTGAACACCTTAAGAGTGAGGATCACAGACGTGACTTTTAGCAGCTTTATTAAGATATAATTTACATATTGTTAAGTTTTGCCCACATATGGTGTACAATTCTCAGTGGGTTTTAGTATATTCACAGAGTTGTTCAGCCATCATCACAATTAGTTTGTAAAACACTGACATCACTCAAAAAAGAGTCCCAGCCCTGGCTGGTAGCACAGTGGGTGCCTGTGAACCCAAAGGTCGCAGGTTCGATTCCCCAGCCAGGGCACATAACCAGGTTGCAAGCCAGGTCTCCAGTCAGATCTGTGGCTGGAGGCAGGTGAAAAGCAACCATACATTGATGTCTCTCTCCCTCTCTGCTTCTCTCCCTTCCCCTCTTCCTAAAAATAATGAAATAAAATCTTTTTTTTAAAAATTTGAAAAAATAAAAAATAAAAGGAGCCCCCATACCCATGAGTGGTTACTCTGCATTTTGGTTCCTCTCCCCCAGTCTTTGCAGCCAGTAATCTGCTGCCTTAGTCTACCCAAAATATGAAGTCCTACACTTCTGGATTCCTTCATTTAGCATAATGCATTCAAGGTTCATTCATATAATAGAATATGTCAGTGCTTCATTTTTACTATTGAATAATATTCTCCTGTATGGATATATCACACTTTATCTGTTCATCAGTTTATGGACATTTGGGCAATACACACTTTTTGATTACTAAACAGATAGTGTGGCCATAAACATTTATATACAAGTTTTTTATTTGGATATGTTTTCATTTTTTGAATATATACCTAGGAATGATACTGCTTTGCTTCATCATATGATAACTAGTGTTACCTTTTTAAAGAACTATTAGACTGGTTTCTAAAGTGGATGAACCATTTTTTACTCTCACCACCAACTTCTACACATTCTTTCAAATACTACTTTTAAATTTTAACTGTCCTCATTGGTGTGAAGTGGTATGTCATTGTTGTTTTGATTTGTATTTCCCTAATGACTAGTAATGTTGTGCATTTTTCCTGTATTTATTGGCTATTTGTATATCTTCCTTCGAGAAATGTCTGTTCATATTTTTACTCATGTTTTATTTAGGTTACTTACTTTTTATTATTGATTTTAAAGTTTTTTATATATTCTGGATATATGTTCCTCATCAGATATATGATTTGCAAATATTTTTCTTCCCTTCTATGGATTATCATCTCACTTTCTTGATGGTATTGTTTACAGCATAATTTTTAGTAGATGAAATCACAGTTATCTGTTTTTTTCTTTTGGCGTTTATGCTTTTTGTGGTAGTGTTTTTATAAAACCATTGAGTAACTTAAGGATGTAAAGATTCACATCCTTTTAGTAGTTTTATAGTTTTATGTTTCATATTTAGTCTGTGATCAATTTTGAATTGATTTTTGTATGGTATAAGATAGGGGTGTGTGAATGGATATTCAGTTATCCTAGCACAATTTGTTCATAAGACTGTTCTTTCCTCCATTGAATAGCCTTGGTATCCATGCTAAAAATCAATTGGCCATGAGACTGTAATGGTGGATGTATTATACATTTGTCAAAACTCTAAAAGTAAAGCAGAGTGAACCTTAATATAAACTGTGACCATTAGTTAGCAATAGTATATCAATATTGGTTCATCAGTTTTTATTACTATTACAGTACAGGATGCTAAAAATAAGGGAAACTAGGCATGGTGGGAAGATGAGGGAACATATGGGACCTCTGTACTATCTGAAACAAAAGGGCTATTGTTTATAAAAACTAAAATTTTTACTATGAATATGAGGTTTTTTCCCAGCTTTCAATTCTTTGTCATTGATTGTATGTTTAGATTTATGCTAGTACCACACTGTCATGATAACTCTAGGTTTATACTAAGTTTTGAAATTGGCAAGCATGAGTTCTCCAACTTTGTTCTTTTTTTAAAAGACAGGATTGCCTGAATCTGTAGACCAATTGGAAACATTGCCACCTTAACAGTATTAAGTTTCTGATCTTTGAATGCAAAATAACATACCATGTATTTGTTGTTGTTTTTTTAGCTTGTTTCAACAATGTTTTGTAGTTTTCATCATACAAGATATACATTCTCAGTTTTTTGGAATTTTATTACTAATGTATAGAAATATAACTTATGATTGTACATCGATCTTGTATCTTGCAACTTTGTTGAATTCACTTATTATTTCTAATAGTTTTTAGTGGGTTTTTGCTAGGACTTACTATAGACAAGATCAGGACATCTGCAAAGAAAAATATCTTTGTTTCTTTTGTTGCAAATGAAGTGCCTTCTTTTTCCTTTTCTTGTCAAATTGTCCGGGCTAGAATCTCCAGTGCTACACTAAATAGAAATGGCAAGAGTGGATTTTGTTCTTTTGCCTCTGATATTAGGGAGAGAGCATTCATCCTTTCACCATTATGCACAATTTTAGCCATGGGGTTTTTTTTGGGGGGGATGCTCTTTTTGGGTTCACAGGCTGGCTCCTTATCCACTGTGCTACCAGCCAGGGCTACTGGATGCTCTTTTTGAAGTTGAGGAAGTTTCTTTTAGTTCTAGTTGTATGTTCTTCTCATAAAAGGGTATTAGAGTTTGTCATATGCTTTTTCTGGATCATTGAGATAATAATGTGGCTTTTGTTTTTATTGTATTAATGTGGTTATTAGTGTGGTTAATAATTAAATTGATTTTTGGATATTAAACCACAAAGGTATACTTTCAGGATGCTACTTATCACCTTTTTTAGTAGAATTTCATACCAATAATTAAAAGAAATAGCAAGTCTCCATCATCTCTTACAAGAGTATATTATGTGTACTTGATAAACCCTAACTTGTTACTCAAAACACTTTTGCAAGGGTTTATATATGTCAGTATTCCTATTTTGATAATATGAATACTAAAGCTGAAGAGTCATATAACTTGATAATACAGCTGGGAAGAAGTGAAACTGTAATTCAAGCCATGATCCATTTGCCTCCAAATTCCATGTTTCTTTAAAAAATTACTCCGCAGTTTTGTATTTGTAGTCTGTTGCATAATTACATTCTTTTGGTTCAAAGGCAGACTATCTAATTGGGAAATGGCAAGTGTTGTGTTTTACAAAGACTATATTATTTTTGTGAGTTATACAAGAGTAAATTACTCCTTAGCACTAAAACTAAAACATTGCTAATTATCAAGTTATCAAAAATTAAGATAAATTATTGTAAGTATGAAGTACACTGTGGGGAGATTTGAAGATGTTGCTTATATAAATAATTCTTTTTTAGAGACTAATAGAACAGCGTGATACTCTGAAAGAAACAAATGAAGAGCTTCGATGTTCACAAGTACAACAGGATCACCTAAACCAAACAGGTAAATTTTGTTGGATTTAGAAAAGGTTTTTTAAATGGTAGAGATACTGAAATATTAATCTGTTTTGTTGTTGTTGTTGTTTAGATGCATCTCCTGCAAAAAGTTATGAAAATCTTGCTGCTGAGATTATGCCAGTGGAATATAGGTACATTTGTTTTTGTTGATAGTGTGTACTTAATATGATAGAAATATAATTTTTGTAAATTTCTTAGCCTTTAAAACTTCCATTTAATGAGTCAGTGCTCAAAATTACTGGATCTCATCTCCTGTAAGTTTCTAAGTCACAGTGTTATTGCTACTATAGCGGTTTTAAAATCTATCAAAAGTAAAATTTCACAAACTAGCTGAAATGGCATATTCTGGTTTTTATATTATGACCTTTATTGTATTGTACTTTTTTCTATCCTTAAATTCCATGGAAAATCCTTTTCATACCTGGCATTCAAATCCACATGGTGAATAGAAAAGGAGAGGAGCTGTTAATAATAGCAGGATTAAGCAGAAATTAAATAAAATACAAATTTTAGATGTTCCTCTTTACCTATCTTTATCTTTGTATTTTACTGCTATGTTTATATATAGACATTTGACTAGTCTGATATTTTTATGGTTTTCTTTTCCTTTCTGTGGTGACAGCTTTATTCAGAACTATAGACCCTGCATTTTATTTATATAGCTTTATTGAGCTATACGTCACCTATTTAAAAATGTAGAATTGGTGGTTTTTAGTATAGTCCTGAGTTATGCAACTGTCATTGCTATCTAATTTCAGAACATTTTCATTCTCTCAATTCCATATTAGCAGTTGTTCCCCACTTCTGCCTCTCCTTAGGCAACCAGTTATCTATACCATGTCTCCACAGATTAGCCTGTTATGGACATTTCTAAATGTGGTATCATACAGTACATATTTAGCCTTTTGGAACTGACTTCTTTCACTAAGCATAATGTTTAGAAAGTTGTTGATTTTCACTTATTGTTTTCAGTTAAGAAAGAGAGAGGTCCTTATGTGCTGGAGTTCTATTTTATCTTGTTATGCATATCTAGTAATACTAGTATCATTTTTAAATGTCCATATGAGCCATTTTTAGAGCTCTAGTGCTAGCATTCAGAGGAATAAAAATTGAGATTGATAGTAGTTACTTTTGGGCAATGGGATATAAGAGGGCAGCAGGTTGGCAAGCATCACTTTTTTACTCAATAACATTTTTATCATTTACTTTATAAAACTTGTGTATGTAAACTTTAATAAAATGTTTTTCTAAAAATAAAAAAAAATCTGTAGATAGTCATATGACTACCATTATCATACATATATATTTAAAAATTGTAGGCAGCTCTGGCTGGTGGCACAGTGGATAAGGAGCCAGCCTGCGAACCCAAAGGTCACTTCCCAGCCAGGGCACATAACCAGGTTGCAAGCTTGGTCTCCAGCCAGGTCCTTAGCTGGAGGCAGGTGAAAGGCAACCATACATTGATGTCTCTCTCTCTCTCCCTCTCTGCCTCTCTTCCTTCCCCTCTCTCTAAAAATAATGAATGAAAATCTTAAAAAAAAGAATTGTAGGCAAACTGTTGTTTATTAGATCTATTGCTTTTCCTTTTTGTATTTTTAAGGATACGCTCTGTAGTAGCTTTAGTGAATAGCTTCTAAATTATCAGAATAATTCATAGCACCTGTTAGGAATTTGCATAATAAACATTTAATGATATATAGCATAATCTTAATACTGTACCTCAAAAAATTTACTACTGTTTCTTGAGACATGGTCTTACAAAGTAAGTAGTTGTTAACAACTTTTAGAAGCTTTAGTAACATTTTTAAATAACAGCTGTTGAGTGAACAGGAATTTCCCTATTTTTAGAAAGTTAAGAATGTAAAATATCTCACATTTCAAAAAATGTAAAAACAAATTTTTTTTCAATATCAGGGAGGTGTTTATTCGACTGCAACATGAAAATAAGATGCTTCGCTTACAGCAGGAAGGTACGGAGAACCAACGTATTGAAGAACTTCAGGATCAGCTAGACCAGAAGCATCGCAAGATGAATGAATTGGAAACTGAGCAAAGGTGACATGCTCCTTCATAATGAATAAGTCATGGTGTTTAACCACAAAATCTTGATTCACAGAAGTGGAAAATATTGTAGTTAAAATAATTAGGATTTTTAGAAGCAGATTCATTTTTTGTTGTTGTTTTTAGTCTCTCAGTATCCATTTCTTTGAGCAGACTTGGTTAACCAGGTTGTTTATCCTTAAATTCTTTTGCATGTTGTCACAATTGACAGAAAATTTTAACAAATAAATAAATGACAATCTGGCTTTCTACTGTAGTCTGGTGAATCAATGGGACATAGATTGTAGAGTCAAATTTGAATTCCAGCTCTTAAATTTAACTGTTTGTTTCTGAGGAAGTTACTTAAATCTACACATAGATCCTCAGCTATAAATTTGAGTTGATACATATTTGTAGGTTATGAAGATTACAGATAATATATATTTCAAGCAAATGATGTATTTATCTGATACCAATGAGAGGTGTTCATTGGTATCATATTAAATCATATTAATCATATTAAATTATAATATTAAGCCCTGGCTGGTGGCTCAGTGAATAGGCACCAGCCTGTGAACCCAAAGATCGCTGGTTTGATTCCTAGTCAGGGCACATAATCAGGTTGCAAGGCAGGTGAAAGGCAACCATACATGGATGTTTCTCTCTTTTTCTTCCTCCCTCCCTGCCATTCTCTCTAGAAATAATGAATAATGAATAAAACCTTTTTTAAAAATATAATATTAAATAATGTAACATTTATGTAATACTATATGCCAGGAACTTTCCTAATTATATTTCGGTATTAAGTTAATAGGTCCTCATAGTAACTATGAAGTGATAGCTATGATTATCACTTTTTTTATAGATAAAGAAACTGAGGTGCAAGGAGGTAGGTTAAGTAACTTGCCCAGAGTTACATAGCTAGTAGATTCTGGATCCAATATTTGACTGTCTTTCATTCCGATTCCTGAGTCTGTGCTCTGAGCCACTATGCAACCTTCCCCTTAAAAATAGCATACTTGAAGTAAAGGTATTTTGATTTATTTGACCAAACTTTATTAGATTTTAGAAACCACCAGGAATCTTAACAGGCACATGAATGTCATTTATACTTGTATGAATACATTACATTAGCTGTGGTTAAACAAAGAGTAACATTTTAGTTTTGAAGAGATTAATATTACTGATGAAGTGTAATATTAATTGATACTGAAGATGCTAAATTTCTGCTTTTAGAGAGTTAATACAGTAATAGACATGAAAATATGATAACTACATATATGTACGCATGTGCTACATGCACACACATACAAATGGTGTGTCCAGAAAATATCCAGCCACAACCTATGGAAAATAGAGACATTTATTGAAGAAGATACTAGATACAAAAAACATTGATGCCTCAGTCCCCTTCAAAGTAGGCACCTTGGGACCTCACAGTTTTCCCAATCGCCATCAACTGCCCTGTTGTATTTTCCTGAATCTCATCAATGGTCTGAAATTCCTTCCCTTTCAAGGGTGATTTTAGTTTCAGGAAAAACCAGAAGTCACAGGGTGCCAAATCTGGGCTCTAGAGGGGCTGTATCACATCTAGATTATTTTATGTTTCTCAAAAAAACTGCACAAGACATGATGCATGACTGGGCACATTGTGTGATGTAGTCCACAGCTGTGGTGTTCTGAATCATCCAAATAGTTTCCATGGAGGAATGTTCAAGCTTAATGCAAAATTTGATGCAGATTCATTGCTCTATTTGCCCAGTCATTTTGAATTCAATAGCCACACTGTACACATGCTCACTCAGTGGCACCTACCGCCCCCACTGACTGGTGCAGTGTAGTCATCATTATTCATACATTGTCATTCAAGCCTGCTCTCCTTGGCTGCCAGGTTACATCAATGTTGTACAACCCATTCTTGCTATATTAACAGTGGCTGGACTTTTTCCAGACATATGTGTGTGTGTGTGTATATATATATATATATATATATATATACATATATATATATACATGCATACATATATAAAGAGAGGCGGTCAGGCAGATACTCTTTCTTGCTGGTAACTTCCAACTAAGATGACTCTTAAGCATAGTTTTAAGGAATGAGATTATGACAAGTTAAAAAATCTGCATTAGTTGCTAGTGCCAATTTCTTTAATTTAAAAAACAAGTCATGAAAAGATTGTTGGAAAATGGTGACCTTCCACTTGTCCTAATGCATTGTGAAATGTGAAATAGGAAAAGTAAACCTAGTTTCCATACAGTAAAAATACAACTATAGGAAAATTGAGCTGGTTTTCTTATTTTTATCCAGTAAGTACGGTGTAGAAATGTTATGTTTTCATCACTGATACATAAAGTACCTTAAATTTTTAAATGTGGGTATATATGCTTTCAAGATAAAAGTATCTTCTTCTATTAAATATTCCATGAAAGTGGCTCCTATATATATTTATAATTCCTAGCTACAGATAATACTTTGGCATCTGTTATTGCTACTAAATGTGTACTTTACAAATTAAATTGCATAAATGCACCTTCGTAAATCCTTAACTACTTTGACTTTCAGTACAAATAAACACATGTCATTCATCTTAAAATAGGCTGAGCAAAGAGCGTATCCAAGAATTGCAACAACAGATTGAGGATCTCCAGAAGTCTTTACAGGAACATGGCTCCAAGTCTGAAGGAGAAAGTGTAAGTAACTTAAAAATTATAATAATTCTAATGCATGGACTCTCTAGAATAGGTCTTAATGCTTGAATTAATGTTGTATTTGAAAGTGCTACCCTTATCATTGACGATATCCTTAAATACCGTATATATCCGCATAACAGATGCGGCGATTTTGGCCAATTTGGAGCCTATAAATTGGATCATATGTATTGGAAGGTTTTTTTCTATCTCTCATACTTCAACAACTATACTAAGTTCGTGGTAATTCCTGATTGAGAGCATGCTTCAATTGAGGGCTTCACAGTTTTGCTGGGAATCCAACAGGGCTAGACTGAGAAAAACCCTAGTTAAAGTAAGCATTAGTCACGATAGAGAAAAACCTCTGAAACGAAAAAAGAAAATTATTTCAACCAAAAGAGCAGTCAAGAAGTGTTTTACACCAACCTCCAAAGGATAGAACCTTAATGCTGTCTTGAAGACATTGCCCATTATTTCTTGCCTTCTTCCATACTGACTCTTGGCCTTGCCATTTGTAGTGGATTTTGAGGGTAGAAATGAGAGGACTTAAAAGAGATCAAATAGCTTAAACATACTTTAGCAGTGTTCCTATCATTTGATCTCTATATAAAAGGACAAAAGACGTAATAATTGAGGGAGGGATGTATTTAAGACAGAAGCAGAAAGATAGGGCTAATTGTGTATTAGGTAGATACTGATTGTATGGAATGTTAGGTAAATTCTGTCTGTGTTGATGGGGGGAGAAAATTAAGACGAATAAGTAAAGAGATGAAAAGGAAGATTGAAAGGGTTATGTTTCCTTTCTATCTTTTTTATGCTTTATTTGATTTTTTCTTTTTTTCCTGGGGGCTTGGAAAATAGAAATCATCTCATGCATGGCGGCATCTCGTATGTGCATATATACGGTATTGTAACCTCTCTAATACAAATATATATTTAAACCACATTAAGGAATAACTTAAAAATGGGATCTATTTGGAGGAGTACATTTTGGAATGTAGTATTTTAAAGATTTTAAGTTTCCTTTTAAGAATTATATTGGTATCCAAATTACATCTCAAATTATATATTTTTAAACTCTGCAACTATTCAGTAAGTACTCCTATTTTTTAATGAGGAAATTTTACATTTTAAGGCTTATTTTTTAACAAAATTTAATTCCATTTTGATAATATTAAAGGGTTTATATTTTATATTTATAATGAAGGTTTATTATAAAGATAATTTAGTTCAAGTTCATTCTTTATGAAAGGCCTAAAATCTTAAAAATTTTACTTTAAATAAATGATTCTTTAGGCACTGAAGTGTTTGATACTCCTCCATATATATCATTCATCTTGCATTTTCTATTTTTTTCAAGTTGAAATTTTATTTGCATTGTATTCAGAAGTATAAAGCATTTTTCTTTCTACTATTGTACTTATTTTACTTCTCCTTTCCTTTTGAAGTGAAAAATACCTAAATTATGATTTTTTTTAATTGTTTTTTAATAAGTATTTTATTCATTAGTTTTTAGAGAGAAGGGCAGGAAGGGAGGAAGAAAGAGAGAGAAACATTCATGTATGGTAGCTTTTCACCTGCCTCCAGCTATAGACCTGGCTGGAAACCTGGCTTGCAACCTGGTTATGTGCCCTGGCTGGGGAATTGAATCAGCAACCTTTGGGTTCCCAGGTTGGCACCTATCCACTGAGCCACTAGCCTGGGCCTCCTAAATTATGTTTTTTAAAGTTTATTAGAATTGCAAATTTTTAGCCCATTTATAATTTTAAACAGTACACCACCTTCAAAAGGAAGAGATTTTGATGTCTGGAAAATTTATCTTTGCCATGATAGTTACCTTACAGCAACTGTTTCTAATTTTTATAGTCCAGCAAACTAAAACAGAAGTTGGAAGCTCATATGTAAGTAAAACTGATATTTCATTTCAAATATGAGAGGGGAAGTGTTTTAAAGGGTCCTAAAGTTGGTGTCTTTCCTGATTTTGTTTATGAAGGCAATACCCTGGTGCCAATTGAATGTTCACCACAGCAACCAAAAAGCGAAAAGGAAGACATGCTAAAAGGTTCAGCCTTTTTGCCAGTGATCCCAAACTTCTACATAGTTCAGTTACTAATGAGTTTACAAAGCTGACAACTATCACAACTAAATTATGCAGAAATGTGGGATGTTTATCCTATTTCTTTTAACTGTTTTAGGAAGCAAAGGTGGTAGAGGAAAACATCTCACATCTTTGGCACCCATCATCATATGCCAGCCAGTTTACATCCTCACAACTCCTATAATATTTGACAAGTATTCTTCCCACTTACAAGTGAGGAAAGTAAGGATCAGGAGGTGACTAGCCCACAGTCCACAAATGTTATTGGCAGAAACCAGTTTCATTTTTAGGTATATTTGGCTCCAGAGCTCCATCTTCTTCTTTCCACTGCTTAGGGAAAAACTAACAGAGGTCCATGAAGAATTACAGAAGAAACAAGAGCTCATTGAAGATCTTCAGCCAGATGTAAACCAGAATGGTAGGTGTTTGTAAAAACCTGGATCTAAAGACTTGCCCTTTTTAGTTGACAAATACAAGAACTGTGTATACGTCTTTGGACAAAGCACAAGATATATGCACTGTAAATAAGTACTGTGATCATTTTTAGTGATTTAAGTAATAAATGATCTAACCTTAATTCAGATAAAGTAGGTCTAATGAACTGATTGATATGTAGGAGTATCAAACATTTTGAAATGTAATAGAATTAATACTATGAAATATAAATAATGATTTAAAATCAGGTTAAAATGAACTTCAAATGTTATATAGAATAAATGCTTTATTTTCTCTTATGATCGTTGTGCTTACATTGTAAGGTATATTTACTTGCTCTTTGAAATACTTGGTAGAAAGGAAAGAAATCGCTTGATAAAGCAGATTATAGATACTTTATTTTATTATTATTTTTTAAAGATTTTATTCATTATTTTTAGAGAGAAGGGCAGGGAGGGAGGAAGAAAGGGAGAAATATCCATGAATGGTTGTTTTTCACCTGCCTACAGCTATAGACTTGGCTGGAGACCTGGCTTGCAGCCTGGTTATGTGCCCTGACTGGGAAATCGAACCAGAGACCTTTGGGTTCGCAGGCAGGTGCCTATCTACTGAGCTAGCAGCCATGGCTAGAGTATAGATATTTTAAAATATATATGAAATGATTGAGGATATGTTGGTTATATAGTTCAAAAGTTTTAGATAATTCAACATAAAGAATAAATACAAGGTTTAAGTAAATAAATGTGATAAATATATTTTTGTATGTGAGGATGGAGCATTTTAAATAGGGAGTAATTGGTCATGCTTCATTTCATTTTCAATTATAGCACAAAAAATCAGTGAACTTGAAGCTGCTCTTCAGAAGAAAGAGGAGGACATGAAAGCAATGGAGGAGCGGTATAAAATGTACTTAGAGAAAGCAAGAAATGTGAGTGACTTGTCAAGTCCCCGTGATTCAGGTGCTGATTAGGCCTGTCCCACCTGATTGTATTGCTTTCTTGTTTCTATATAATGTCACTTCCCTCCCACTCCCCTGCCTTGCTGGTCAGGCTTTGGGTACGTTTTCAAGTTAGCCCTCTGCTCTCTCCCCCTCACTCTTCAACATTATATAACAGGGCTTATAGAAAGAAGTTAAATGTTGACTGTAACGACCTCATTAGAAAAATTGCCACTATAATACATAGCATCCTTGACTGTTAAAATGAAGACATATTTGCCTTTTGTGACAATTTGCTTTTCAAACTTGTTAGAAGTTATTTTAGCATTCAGTCTAATGTTCACTACACTAAATATTCCTTTTTTTAAATTTCATGCTTTAAAAATATATTAGCAGTGGTCTCAAAATCTTTTATTTTCATGGAATGCATATATTTTCTGAATAAACTTTTATTCTCTCAGAAAATGTCAATGTACTGAAAATGTCAATATACTGAAAAAAAAAGAATTCTACATTGAAGCTTTAAAATACTACTAATATCTGCCCCTCTTATATTTAATTTTATACAATATTCATTAAGGAATAAAGTACCTGAAGCAACAGATAAACCCCAAGATCTTAAGGCTTAACAAGCTAGATGTTTTGTCCTTGGCCACATGAATTCTGGTCAGCAGCAAGAGAGGCACTCTGCTCTACGGAGTCATTCACAGTCCTAAGGTGACAGAGGTTCTGCCTTCTTCAGCACACGGTTCCCAAGTTCATTGACATTGTCCAACTAATAGATACAGTAAAGAGCATTGATTGTGTAGGGGATATGTAATGGGTCAAGCCTGGAAACAGTGTAAACCACTTTCACCCTCACTTCAATGGGTAGAACTCGGGCAACCAGCCACAGTCGCATTCCAGGCGGGCAGTGTGTGATACATGTGCAGGCATCTGTGCTGCAAAGCCCAGCTCAGTTTCTCTCAGTTACAGAAGTGTAAATGCCTTTAGTAAAAAATACAAATATAGAAGGGTTCTAGAGACAACTGCTATTAACCTTTTGGTATATTTTTATTAACAGTGACTATTTTTCAATGCGTATCTCAGAAAATGTTAGCATGTTAACTTTCTACTCTTTTTTCTCTATCTCTGTAACTGTATATGACATTTCCTAATTCATTAAATAATTTTAAATATTTTTAATGGATCTCTAAGTACATCATACAGATGCCATTATTATTAGAAACTTGTTTTTCCTTGTAATTTATTCCTAATTCTTCTAAGTTGAGTTTCTATTATATTGCTAACTACATAGTTTAGCTAAGTCTCAGAACAATGTTGTACTCAAATGTCATCAGTTTTACTCAATTTTTAATAATTCACATGAATGTGATTGGCACCCTAGTGTTTGCAGACAAATCACCAATATCTATTACATTGATCTTATACAGTATATTGTATTACTACATTTAACTAGATAATTATAGTAAAAAAGATTGTTGCTAGAAATTCTTTGAACATATCACTCTTAGTTTATATAATCCCCAAGGTCCACTATAATTATTGAATTTATTTTAACTTTGAAAAAGTGTTCAAGTCAGATAAATGTAGAAGGGGTTACTTCAAGTCCTCAATGCTCCAAGTTTCATAAAGACAAATAACTATCCCTGATTACTGAGACTTGGAGAAGGGAAATTAAATTTGGGGTGGGTACCTTTTCATTTTTTACTGATTTTTTTATTGTTTCTTATCTATAAAATAAGCTATTTTGCCATTCAAATTCAATTGTGAGACATACTATAGTTAGCTGCTGGATCACTTTCTGATTTTTTATACTGATTTTATATACTAGGTTCTTATATTTCAACATTTGGTAAGTTAAAGTGAGTATAATTTTTTTCTTTCAACAGGTAATAAAGACTTTAGATCCCAAATTAAATCCAGCATCAGCTGAAATAATGCTACTTAGAAAGCAGTTGGCAGAGAAAGAGAGAAGAATTGAGATTCTAGAGGTAATATTTTCATATTTACACATCTTCTCCTGAATAAAGTGGCAGTCTGTTATAAATCATGCAAAGTTGTACTGGTAGTAGCATGTTCTCATTAGTTAGCTGAGTCTTCACATTTTAAAGTTATTTTTGTGTCAGTGATTATATTTTTATGAGCTGGATGAAGTATAAAATATGTCAATATAGAATTATATATTCTTAGATTTTAATGATTGGGCACGTTTTAATATCCTTTGCAAAGTGTTTTTACGAAACTACTGTTTTTAATACTGTGGTGAGATTTGATGCTATTATTGAAGACAGTATATACTTCCTCATAATGACAGGTGTGTAATTGCAGAGTCCTGTTGAATTCTATATACTGGCCTTGAAATTCTCATAATTGATAGTTGGTTTGTATTTGAGTCAACTAGGAATGCTTTATTTCAAAGAAACACATTATGTTCACTTAACCATTTTCTTCCTGTTATTTCTGAGCCAGTATCAGTATAAATGGGCTGCAGTAAAAATACTTTGTTTAAGGATATAAAGACTTTAACATCCAGAATACACAATAGCCTTGTGTATACTTTGTATAAGTTCTGTTCAGGCCATGGTGGTGGTGGTGGTTATAAAAGCTCTGGCTATGGGTATCTCTGAAGAAATGCTATTCCTTCTTGAGGATTCAACTCAAATGTCTCTCCCTCTACAAAGCTTTCTCTGTGTGCTTTAGGCAAAATTTTCTCTATAGTGACTCCGTGTACTTTAAACTCATGACTTCATCCCACAGGAGCATCTCTTTTATTTGTTTGTTTTTTATTGTGTCAGAGTGAATTGAGGCCAGAGGCTGTATCTTTTATCTGTGTTCTCTCACCATTAAATATTACATAAATCAGAGGCTGGGGTTACAGCTTTATTGGTAACATATATTAAAGTGGTCACCTTCCCTCTCTGGTCCTCAGGTTCCTCACCTGCCAGACAATAATACTTGAACTGAATCTCTGAAATCTAAGTTGCTCTTATTATTCCCTTACCAGTAAAATCCAATGACAGTGGGTAGCACTGTTAATGCCTGACATGCTACTCCCCAACCCACGTGATGACAGAATGGGGCCTTTAACTCTAGAGCTCTGAGGAAAAACTTCAGTTAAGTCACAGCATGGGCTTTTAATTTGTGTGTATTTATCTATACACTGAAAAAAAGGTAAACAGGAGAAAAAGAATGTAAGTAGCAGAGGTTGTTTTGTTTGCCTCCTTTCCTGGTGAGTGTTTCCCGGAGTAGTCGTGAGCCAGAAGGCTTCTCAGCTCCCTCTTTTTCTGCATTCTGTCTCCATCATCAACATTTGGCTATGGGAACATTCAGGTGTTTTAAGATTATATAGTCTTTTTGACCCAACCATATCTGGT
Organism: Noctilio leporinus; assembly: GCA_004026585.1. Taxonomy (NCBI): domain Eukaryota; kingdom Metazoa; phylum Chordata; class Mammalia; order Chiroptera; family Noctilionidae; genus Noctilio; species Noctilio leporinus. Next base: position 39,080 of record PVIW01009250.1, read on the forward strand.
ACTCAACAAAAGTACAGAATTAGCTATATTAGGCTAAAAAATGAATGTCACTCTCTAGGTGGTATGTAACCATGACGACAGGCAATCTAGTGTATAGGTCATCAAGAACTGAGAGATGAAAATTCGTGATAAACGTTATAGGAGATGTAAAGGATTTTCTGAGGTATTTTTTGTTACATCCTCTTTCTCCTTAGTTTTGATCCCTCAGGAGCTGCAGCTCTGTTTTTGCAAGAAACCAGTTGTTACTTTCTTCTAAATATAAAGGACAGTGGCAAAACAATCACTAAACCCTTGAATTTTCTTTCATTGTTTTTTTAGTACCTATTCTAACTGAAAAATTTCGAAATAAAGATTTACTAGTCACAATATTATTCTTTCAAGTTGTTTTACATACATTTGTCCATGATTCAGTTTACATTTTGATGGTTTTATGTACCTCAAAATGTAAAAATTAAATTAAGTAATGAAAATATGAGGAAATTTTATTTTTAGTCATTTGGAATTATATTGGGGATTTTAATAAGGTTCATATCTTTCCAGAGTGAATATAAAGTAGCAAAATTTCGTGATTATGAAGAAAAACTCATTGTTTCTGCCTGGTATAATAAGGTAAGTTAAAATTCAGTCAATGATTGGATGTTTAGAACAGTTTTATCAAACATTTTGACCAGAAAATAGATTTTATACCACAAATCAGTATATACATGTTATATATGGAAAAACAAAACATTACCTTGTGTTCATTATACTCAAGTTATTTACTTTCATGGTCTCTTTTTGAAGATGTTAGTAATACCAGAAGTTAAGATGGAGGTGTAGGTAAATATAGCCTACCACCTCACACAACCACAGCAAAAATTATAACTAGACATAAAAAACAAATCTCACCCAGAGTCATCAGAAAATTGAGGTATATGGAAGTATGACAACAAGGAATTAAAGAAGCTACATTCATCCAGACAAGTAGGAGGGATAGAGATACAGAGATGCAGAGACAACAGAATGGCAGTGCCAAATTCACATGTGGTGGATAAAAATCAGGAGGGATACCTTAGAAGCAAAGGACTCCGACAACCCAGCCCAGGGTTCTAGTGCTATGAAAGTAAGTCCCTATAACTTCTGGCTTTAAAAACCAGTGGGAATTGGGGCAGCAGAAGAAACTGGGGGATTCTCAGGAGTCTCCTCTTAAAGAGCCTGCAATGGACTTAAAACTTATGTAGACTCATTCCCCCTGGGCTTTAGCATTGAGGTAGCAGCTGGAATGGCACCAGTGACATACAAAGAGAAATGGAAGTGTCTGGCATCAGGGAAAGGCTTGGGATCAGCTTTTCCCAGACAGAACTTCACAGAACAAGCAGTGGCATTGCCCCCCTTTCTGAATGCTTCCAGAAACAGAGCCACAGAGCGGTGACACTATATCAAAGACTCCATCAACCTGGTTCATATGCGTTGCCTCACCCTGGAGATTACCTAAGAAAGACTCCACTCCATCTAATTTAATGGTGTGCTTTTCTATGATAGGCCATACTACTAAAGCTGGGAGTCAAAGTTGCTCTACCTAATACATAGAAACACAGGGAGGCTACCAAAATGAGGAGACAAAGAAATAGGGCCCAAATGAAAGAACAGAACAAAATTCCAGAAAAAGAACTAAATAAAATGGAGATAAGCAATCTTATCAGAGGCAGAGGTCAAAACATTGGTAAATAAGATACTCACGGAACTCACTGGGTACTTCAACAGCATAAAAAAGACCCAGGCAGAAATGAAGTTTACACTAAGTGAAATAAAAATTTACAGGGAAGCAACAGTGGAGTGGATGAAACCAAGAATCAAATCAATGATTTCAAACAAAAGAAAAAAATTCAATCAGAACAACATGAAGAAAAAGAATTTTAAAAAAAGGATAAGGAGCCTTAGGGACAACTTCAAACGTACCAACATTCAAATCATAGGGGTGCTGGAAGGAGAAGAGAAAGAGAAAGTGCAAGAAATTTAAACCTTGAAAAAATATTCAAAGACAACATCCCTAATTTGGTGAAGGAAATAGACCTACAAGTCCAGTAAGCACAGAGTCCCAAATAAGATGAACTCAAAGAGGACCACACCAAGACACATCATAATTAAAATGCCAAAGGTGAAAAATAGAGAATCTTGAAAGGAGTAAGAGAAAAGCAGATAGTTACCTAATTATTTTTTCAAAAGAAATTTGCAGGCTAAAAAGGACTGGAAAGAAGTATTCAAAGTGATGAAAAGCAAGAACAATCTAGATTACTGTTTTCAGCAAAGCTATCAGTGAAAATGGAAGGGCAGATAAAGTGCTTCCCAGACAAGGTAAAGCTAAAGGAGTTTATCATCACCAAGCCATTATTACATGAAATGTTAAAGGGAATTATTTAAGAAAAAGATAAAAAACTGTGAACATTTAAATGGCAATAAATTCATGACTATAAACAACTGAATCTAACAAACTAAGCAAAGAAGCAGAACAGAAACAGAATTATAGATATGGAGATCATTTGGAAGGGTTATCGTTTGGGAAAAGGAAGGGCAGAATGGGGGAAAAGGTACCAGGATTAAGAAGTACAAACTGGTAGGTACAGAATAGCAAAGGGAGGCCCTGGCTGGTGGCACAGTGGATAAGGTGCCAGCCTTTGAACCCAAGGGTCTCTGGTTGATTCCCAGTCATGGCACATAACCAAGTTGGAAGCCAGGTCTTCAGCCAGGTCCATAGCTAGAGGCAAGTGAAAGGCAACCATACATTGGTGTCTCTCTCCCTTCCCCTCTCTCAAATCAATAAAATCTTAAAAAAAAAAAAAAAAAAAGAATAGCCAAGGGCATATTAAGAATAGTAGAGGAAATAGAACAACTAAAGAACTTTTTTGCCTGACCCATGGACATGAACTAAAGTAGACGGGGGTGGTTTGCCAGAGGTAATAATGGGGTGTATTAGGTGGAAGGTGACAAAGAAGGAAAAATAGGGACAATTTTAATAATGAAATCAATTAAATATTTTTTTAAATAAATAAAAATGTTGTTAACCCAAATTGACTATATATTTTAGTTTAATGTGTTAAGTTGATTTTGACCTTTTCGAACTCAGTAAATTGATTTCCTGACTCCTCCTTTCATTAATGCACATGAAGCACACAAACAACATTCTGTTAACATTTTTTTTGATTAAAAAAGATTTAAAAACATTTTTAGAGAAAAGGGCAGGAGGAAGGGAGGAAGAAAGGGAGAGAAGCCTTAATGTATGGTTGCCTTTTACCTCCAGCTAAGGACCTGGCTGGAGACCTGGCTTGCAACCTGGTTATGTGCCCTGGGTGGGAATCGAACCAAACACCTTTCGTTTTGTGGGACATCGCCAATGCACTGAGCCACTAGCCAGGGCTCCATTACCATTTTAAAAATTGCTTTATTTTGGCTAAAACATTTTGTGTTCAATAAAAGGTTTCTTTAGAAAAATGAATATCTGTGTAATGCAAAATTAAGTGCCTCTAGTAATTAACATTTAACAGCCTCTACCATCTTTCATTGTGTCCTTTAATCTATTTTTCTTAATCCAGAGAATACTCTTCAATAATTGTCTTAACAAGTAGAATAATAATATAAAATTATTTGAAATATACTTTTTATCCTTAGTATCTATAGGATGTTTTTAAGAAAAGTAGAATTTCGTAATATATATGTGTTTTTGGGGTTATCCCAGTCACCTAGAAAGGATAGTAATAGAGCCACTACCTACCATAGGTGCTCCTTACTTGGTAAGGGGGAATATCAATTTACAGACTCCTACATGTGAACGCTGTGCTTTTACTGCACAGAACTGGTTGTCCTTCCTCAGACACACTTTGTTCCTTTCATGCCATCATGCTTTTAGTTCTTTCCTTCTCTTCTGTATTTGGTAAAATCAGGCTTAATTTAGCAAAGTACTAGAGGGAACTACGAATGAGGTATTTCCAGAAATTTTCACCATGGTTTAATCACCCTAGTCAATATTGAGGCCTGTTCTCCTGTGGCTTTTATGCATAAATCCTTGAAGATATTAAAATGAAGTAATGCATTATTTATTCATTTTTAAACCTATACATTTAGTATCTGCTTGACTCCATATATTATACTTATCACTAACGATGCTAAGTTTAGTGAAATTGTGTTATGCTGTCCAGTGAGAGAGAAGTAGTGAATTCCCTTACTAAGAAACCCAACAGCCACAGCTACAGTAATTTTGTCAGGTACTGATGTGTAGGTAAATCATAGTAAGTTTGAACTAGATTGTGGTTCTCAAACTTTAGCATGATTCTGAAGACCTGTTAAAATAGAGATCATTGGACTCACCTGCACAACTTCTTATTCAGTAGGTCTAGGTAGAATCTACAGGTCGAAGTTGCATTTTTAAACAAATTCCCAGTGGTGCTATTATTAACCATGGGTCACGCTTTGATAACCGTTGAGTGAAATGAAGCTTTTCCGTTGTATTATATCTGCTCATAGTGGGTGGAGTGGAGCCCCAAACAAAAGAATTTGCTTTGGAAACATTTTTAAATTGTTATATGTAAAGTTAATTCTATTTTAAGCTGCTGATTTTAGTGATTTTATATTTATTGGATTAAAATAGAGAAACTGGGTTTTATGTACTTGTTTTCGCCTTCTTATTTGCATTACCATATGCGGATTAATTAGCTTTGGATCCCTTATTTCTTTCTATTAAAAAAATGAGGAAAACACTCATTTTGTAGGATTATTTTTGAGAATTAAATGACTTCTGGTATGTGAAAAGCACTTTAAACTTTAGTCATCTTCTGTGCTTATTTTTGTTTAGAGTCTAGCATTTCAGAAACTGGGGATGGAGTCGAGACTTCTGAGCAGCAGTGGTGCCTGCAAAGACCCTGGCTCGTGTCCTCCTGCACGCTCCTTCTTAGCGCAGCAACGGCAGGTCACCAGCGCCAGGAGAAACCTCTCTGTCAAAGTTCCTGCCACAACATCCGATTAAACTCTCAAGAGAGCAAACAGAAGTGCCCTTAAATATTTTCTACCTTTCCACTGACTACCAGATTGAGAAATAAGTTTATGATATAAGATACCAGCTGTTCAAAAGGCACAAAATTAATTTCTCTGGCTGACTTTGAAAACAAAATATAGAATTAGCTCTGTCTCCTAGAAGCACATGTGAATAATTAGAAGATGTAATTAGGCATTCATCTCAAACATTTGTGTTTTGAAAGTATCATTTCAGTTTGTGTATTTTAGTTTAATGTTTTCATTTGTGTCAGTAACTCATTTGCCACATGTAATCAATAATTTAAAAATATATCTATATTCATTTTATTAGTTTGGTCCATAATAAAGTGCCTAGATGGCACATCTAGGACTATGAAGAGTTACATTTTTTATTTGATACAAAGTTTTCCCTCTAGCATCTAATCCTGGCATCAAATAGTATGTTTTCTCATGTAGTGGAAGATAGGACATTTGGAAGTTTTGACTGTTGAAGTGACTTTGCCAAAGTAAAATAACTAAGAGGTTGCAATGAGATGGCTGAGGAAACTGATTTTTATAAGAGGTGACTTTCTGATGGGAAACAAGCTAAAAACATACTTTGCATGAAATATTTATATGCTCATTCATGTAATTAATTACAATTACTTTGCTTTTAAGCATCAGTCTATCAGGATTTCTGCTAAATTTGCCTCCTCACTGGGAAGAGGGGGTGTAGTAATAAAACAATTTGAAATCAAATGATTTTTTTAATAATTAACCAATCTGTGGTAGGCTGTGTTTATAGTATAGTTTGTTTCTGCCTGAAGCTCTTTATTCTCAAAGGTGTTACTTTCTAAGTTTTTAAAGAGTTACACTTTGGAATTTTAATTTAATTGAGTAAAAATATATGGTGTTCAATATTGTAGCCACAAGTCACATGTGGAAATTTTAATTAAGTTAATTAAGTTCCTTGGTTGTACCAGCCACAGTTCAAATGCTCAGGAGCCACATTGGCTAATGGCTGTAGTATTAACAATGGGGATATAAAATATTTCCGTCATTGCAGAAAGTTCTGTTGGAGAGTGCCATACTAAATCTTTTCATAGTAACATCCAAACACTCCTTGATGTTAGATCAAGGAAAAGTTAAAAGCAGCAAACTGTCAGGACTCTTTCAGCATGAAAAGGAATCATGACAAAACTAGCATCTTTGTATTCCTTAAAGTTGAATACCGTAGTAATTACTTTAGGTATTGTTGGCTATATGATCAGTAGTAAGTACTCAGCTCTGCTGTTAAGTTTGTAAGAAAGCCAGCAGCCATACACAATATGTAAAACAAATAGGTATGATTGTATTTCAGTAGAAGTTTATTTTACAAAAAATGGTGATAGGTCAGATTTGGCCTGCAGGCTGTAGACCACCTTGGGTCTAGAGTTTATTCTTAACCTTTCCTTGAAAATATGAATATTGTTTCCATTTACATTGATACTCATTTAGATTCTTGCATTTTAGATTCTCTATCAGTAATTTCTTTTTAATTACTGAAAGTAGAAGAATTTCATACTGTATTTAATTTTCTGAGATTAGGGCACATACCCCAGGATATTTTGTTTTATCAGGGTTACTTCTGTTGACTACCTCTTAGATTTCGATGGTTTTTTTCAGTGCGAATATATTGTTGGTTAGCATTTTCATATATTCTTGTAGTCTGCTTGCCTGTGAAAGTGAAATAAGCCTTTGAAAGCGGTTTAGCATGCTTATTAGAATTTTCTCAATATTATGGCATTTTGGTATATTTTGGTCAATGTAAGACACGAGCTCTTTTGGTATTTACTCCTAGCTTATAATTGAACTTTTACAAGCTCTTCAAGCTCCCTTTGAGATGAATTTATTGTAAAACATCAGTTTGAATAAATTAGTAATTTCAGTTCCATTGCTCATAAATTTTAGATTATTATACTTGGAATTTCTAAATAATTCATGCAATTTCTGAATAAGGACCTAAAGCTAGATTCTTTTTTCTTAATAGTGAAAAAGCAATTTTTGTGATTTACTACTTTTCTAGTTGGTAAGTAGAATTTAAATTGCTTGATATATAAGTATTTCTACAAGACTAATGTAATTTAAAGTTCTGTATTATTGTGATTAATCATATGGAAATTCAGGAACTGACCAGAAGTGAGATTCTGTTCCACATTTGGTTAATATAGTGAGATTGACACCCTGTGGGTGGTAAAGCACTATGGATATTTCTCATAAACCATGAATTATACATGTCTGTGTTGTAAGTGATGTTTGTGTGCATATACCAGGGAAGAGAAATTTAGCATTTATCTTTGTGGTAATTGTTGGGAATTGCCCAGTGATAATAAAGTAAAACCATGGACTAATGAGGAATGATCTTTAATTTTGAGCATTTGATGTCAAGTTAATTTTCTTTCTGTTTTTAAAATAAAAAATGTCTGTACACATATGACAAAGATGTTTATCCTGAGATTAACTTAACGCATTGAAAAAGACTTTTAAGTTCTCTGTATGTTTTCAATGAATAAGGCTGTTGTAGTAGTGATTTAATGTAGATTAAGATGTAATGTGTTGTCTAGAAACAGAAACCTGGGCATCCCTCATTAAGGTGTCATCTTGGATAACTGGAGTGCTAATTGGAATGTTAGGTAAAGCTTGTACATCTATACCTGTTTCTGTGTAATACCTCATCTGGCTCAGTGGGGTGGTTTTTAGTGTACAATACTACCCTGTAAGGTTCTCTGTATGTATATTTAACAAGAACCATTCCTGTGTAAAATGTGTGCATAAAGTTGTATGCATTCATTCTTATTGTGAACCTCTACATTGCTAAGAAGTGGTCTGGAATTTTGTAAGGCACTAAAGCACAACCACGAACATAAAGATGTGCAGTTATTAAACTTGATGTAGCTTGTCCTGGCCAGCATGGCTTAGTAGTCAGTGTCGTAGTATAACCTAAAGGTTGCAGACTCTACAGGTCAGGGCCCATAACTAGATTGTGGGTTCATCTCTGGTCTGGTCACACAATCCCACTCCTGGTGTGGCTCCCCTGTCTGGGTGTGTACAAAGTCAGAACAATCAGTGCTTCTGTCGCATCAATGTTTCTCTTCCCTTTCCTCTCTCTCTAAAAAAAGCAAATGAAAATGTCCTTGGGTGAGGTTAAAAATAAATAAATTTGATGTAGCTTAATTGTAATATTTAGTTTATAAAAGTTTTTTTTCTATTTTCTATGGAAAAATCTGACATTTGAAAAACAGAAGCTATGTTTGATTTATTTTTATATTTAGGATATTTTAAATAAATGATTGTCCAATAACAGTATAATTGTTGTAAAGTGTTTTAAGTAAATAAACTTTCTGATTCTGTGTGATTATGATGGCTTTTTAATAGGTACAAGTGCATGTTTGTTTGCTGCTTTAAACAGAGGATTTAGAAAAAATAATTGCATATTCTTCTAATTTTGTTTATTGTTTGAATTCTGTTGGTGAATGAGAAGATGTGTAAAAGTGATTTTTGGTTTCTCCAGCTATCCAATTTCACCACTGGAGTGTAGACATTTGCATTATCATGGAATTCAAAACATTTCTGTATTTCCTTTGGCAGAGGCTGCTACTCATCTCTTAATTTCCATTCTCCTCTTTGTCCTCTAGTAAATCCCTTACTTTAGCTTGTTACATTTAGCTTACATCCAGGGAGGAAAAATCAGTACTTCCCAGACTTCCTTGGTCCTAGGGAGTCATTTCACTTAAGTTGTGGCCAGAGATGTGAATAGTAGTGATGTGAGCCTATTAAAAGAATGGCTATGCTTTCCTAGCCCTTTCCCCTTCTAGAATGCCATGGGCCTGACGGTAACTGTCAAGGAGAGTGGACCAAAAGGGAAGAATGAACCTGCATCCTTGAAGTCAACACTTACCCATAGCAATTGGCCTGTAGTCCAGATTTCTCTTGTTTAAGCAATTTTTTTATTCCTACTTTATTTTGGAGTTTCTTCTGATACCTTATTTCCCTATCTATACAGGCTTGTCAAAATAAGTTGTGAAATAATAAGAAAAGTGCAGATTCTCCAAGTTCTTGGATTATGTTTTGAAAAGGTTTAATTCCATTGCTGTTAATGGAGGCTCAGTGGATAATTGTTTTATCCCATGAATAAAGTTAATGTGCCAGATTGCAAAAGTGAAGACAAAGTGACATTTTGTCTCACTGAAAGTAGATTCTTATGATCCCAATGGACCATGACTCTATAAACTTAACTCTGAACTGTACAGTAAATGCTGGCCCAACACTATGACATCATTTGCGGAGTAGTTAAGAGTGACTCAAGGTTCTAACCTGCACTGACCAACATGGTGCCTGCTAGCCACATTAGATATTTAGCCATGAATTTTAATTAAATTTTACATGGCATGTGCCTATGATATTGTAAAGATACAGAACATTGCTATCATCACAGAAAATTTACAGGACAGCTCTATTCTAGATGTTGAGCCTGAATATGTGTATATGTACATTTTGTATTTCTCTGAAGTTCCACATCAGATGAGATCATACAAGTGTGGTGAGGTGGAGCTCTCAGACATCACCCAGCACACAGGGACACGCTTAGGGACAGAGCTGCAGCTGGATTCCTCAGCTGGCCGTGGTTGTGATGGAGAAGCTCGCCTTTCCCTTGCTCAGCTGTCATGAAGCACCTTGCTCTCGGCAACTGGTGAATACTTGAAGGATGGAGCATGTGGTTCCCTGAAAGTATTGGCTGTATCCCCGCCAACTTCACCTGGAAATCTTTCAGTTCTAAAACTAGGTTGAACTGGAAGATTAATTTGCTAATTTATAATTAGGTAAATTTTATACTTATTATGCTGCACATTGTAATGACCAAAATGAGATTTCTTGAAAGCAGAATGTCATCTAAGAGAATTCAGAAAAGTGATGGACTGCAGAAATTTCATTCAGAGGCAGAAAGGAGGAATTCTCAGGATTTGGGGAGGGAGGTATGGGAATACAGCTACATTTCATAGCACCCTACTGAGTCCCACTGCTGTGTTTGTCAGTTTTACTCTCACCACTACTGAGTGAAGTTTTTATCTTCATACCCATGTTTTAGAGGACGAAAATGGAAGCTTGCCAGGTTAAATGTCATGTACAAAGTCACAGTTACTCCAAATCATCTATTCCCCAAAGGTTCACATTAATTATGGTCATAGTCTCTTGGCTGTGGGTCCCAATCTATCCATTAGGTTGGGATGAGTGCCTGGTGGCTCTACATTTATTCCACAATGCATGTGTGAATGTCTTCCCATCTAGAATCAGTACAAATGTACAGAACAGAGCAGAAATAGAACTCAGAGATGCTTTCAACCAAGTCCTTCATTTTACAGGTGAGGAGACTGATCATGTTATGTGAAGTATTTTGGCCAATTTCTCAGTCTCCTACTCTGGTGATCTGATTGGTGGGGGCGGGAATAAAAGACAAGATCCAAGATATTTAGCAAGCTCAAGGCCTGATGTGATTGATTTTATTCTAGGAATATCATTGGGGGTGTTTTATAGAGACACATGATCTAGTCAAGGCTACATTGGAACAGGTAAAACTGGATTGGAATCCAATTTCCTCTGATTCTAATTCCTACACAGTGTTCAGAGCCACTTGCACACTGCTCCCTCAGTTCAGAGCAGGTGGGGGAGCCTTTGAGGACATGCCCATCCCTCCTGCCTCCTTTCCCCTCTTCCCTACCACCTTCATGCCCGAGGCACAGCACAGAGCCGGTGGTGAACTGGAGTAATGGTGAGGCCAAATCTGAATTCCGTGCTCAGCTTTTCATTCTCTGGGGGCTTAAAGGTAAATTTTTGCAAAAGGTAGGTGAAGAAAATAAACAGCTCAGACTTGGCCAACTGTTCTCCAAGGCACACACGCTTTCCTGAAAGATAAGATAAATTATTATCTTTCCAGCTAATATCAGTGCCCAGCAAGAATTAAAATTACCAAACAGGAAGATGGCAGTGCTTACGGTGTTCTCTAGTACCAAAGCAGCTAGAGGACAGGATAAGGAGTGTGAGACGTCTTCAGGACCCTGGGGATTGGAACGGGCAGCATCTGGACACGGGAGCACAGCCCAGAGGCAGAGGAGGCCAGCAGGACAGTAGGTGAGGCGTTCCCGACCGACCGGCCGGCGGGCCGAGGTCGGCTCTGGGCAGGGGCGGCTCTGCCCAGAGGGGCGCGTTTGACTGAGGCCAGTTCCGGGCTCCCTGGTGACTGTTGGTCTCAACAGTGAAGTGCCGGCGGTGAGGGCAAACGCCGTAGGGAACGCGGAATTGAACTCTTGCAGGGGAGGGACTGTGTGAGAGACTCCGGCAACAGGGAGAGGAGGCTCCGCGCGGGGCTAGAGGTGGAGGAGAAGAGTCCTGCGGGAAGCCGGAGCGGGGGAGCAGGGAAGTGCGCCGGCCGGGGTGGCGAGAGGGCCGAAAAAGGTGCTGCTGGGCCACCGGGGAAACAGCAACTAGAAGCCCCTGTGAGGGGGGAGGCCCAGCCCTGCACAACCATACAGGCCCCCAGGCTCCACGGGAAACTCCAAACAGCGAGCTGATGAGCGGGAACTAATGGGGGTGGGGGGGCAACTGACCCGCCATTGCCGGAGACAAAGGCCGCACTGCCCACGCCTGGGAGGGGCTTATCACAGAGGCCCCATAAAGGGCTCCGAGGAGAGCTGATTGGCTTGGAGGAGTGGTGCCCGCCCCAGAAGGGCGGGACAGTGTAGGCGGACACTGGACAGTGTTGATTGACACGGGCGGCCTCCTCCCGGAACTGCAGGGGCGGGGCCAGGGCCAGTCGTCACAGGGACCAGCAAAGTTGCGGGCTGCCCTGCAGGGGTGCTGGGTGTTTATCACCGGCAGGAACCTCCACCAGGAGTGGGAGGGGCCACCCTGCGGGCTCCAGAATACCGGCAGCCCTAACACCCAGCCAGGCTGCGGAAGGCCCAGCCTACCTGGGGGCAGACACTCAGAATCAGCCCTGAATATGACAGTCAGAGGCCCTGCCACACGCCAAGACCGGCTAGAATATAGACTATAGACTGTAAAGTCCTGACCAAGAAAAAGAGGAGGCAGCCTCAGGAAAGGGATTGCTGCTAATCTCAAGCACCTGAATTATACCGAGAGCAATATGAACTATTAATCCCCAACATATCCTTTGCAAAAGTTACTCCTCACATATTCTTAATCCCCCCCATACCTCAATCCACCTAAATACCCAAGACCCTCCCCCTACTCTCGAATTAAAGTCTACTCACTCTGTGGCTATAACGCATTCCCAGTCCTCAGCCACCTAAACCCTTTATTCTTTTCTTCCTTCCTCTTTTTTTTTTTTTTTTTAATTTTGTTCTTTTCCTTTTCTTCCTGGTAAAGCCCACAGGTTCTGGCTCCACCTGGATCAATCAGAAATCATAAAGAGGGAACAGACACCTAAAATCTTTCTTTATTGATATCGATTTCTCTTTGTCTTGTGACTTTCTCCCACTTTTTTTTTCCTTCCTTCCTTCCTTCTTTCCTTCTTTCTTTCTTTCTTTCTTTCTTTCTTTCTTCCTTTCTTCCTTTCTTCCTTTCTTCCTTTTCTTTCTTTTCTTTCTTTCTTTCTCCTTTCTTCTCTCCCTGATAAAACCCACTGGTCCTGGCTCCACCTGGACCAAACAGAGACCATAAAGGATGAACAGACACCTAAACCTTTTCTTTATTAATATTGATTTCTCTTTCTCTTGTGACTTTCTCCCTTTTTTTCTTTCCTTTTTTTTTCCCTCTGCTAAAAGCCCTCAGGTCCAGGCTCCATCTGGACCAGCCAGGGATTATTAAGGGTGAACAGCCAACTAAACCCTTTCTTCTTATTATTATTATCATTTTTATTTCTTTGTTCCTTTCGCATTTTTTTGTTTGTTTGTTTGTTTGGTTTGGTTTGGTTTTTTGTTTTTGGGTTTTTTTTTGTTTGTTTGTTTTTGTTTTTGTTTCTGCTAAAAGCCCACAGGCCCAGAATACAACCAGGCAGCCCAAATAAAGGACACACCAAGAACACCAAGTGGAGAAAATCTGGGAGACGGCAACATTGAACTCCACAAACCTCCTATCACAGAAGGGTGCTCAACTAAGGCAAGGAAGCAAAGCAGGTTAACCCAAGGAAAGAACAAAAATAAATAAATATATAAAGAGCAAGCAAGAACAGACACCCAAAATGGGGAAAAAAAGAATCAGTCCCTCACCAAAAGGAAAGGAAGAATCCCCAGAAAGAACACAAAATGAAACAGAGGCACCTGGAATATCAGATAAGGAATTCAAAAGAATGATGATAGAGAAGCTCAGTGAACTCAGCCACATCAAAGAAAACTGTAAACAACTCCAGGAGAACTACAAAGAACTCCAGGGAAATTACAAAGAACTCCAGGGAAGTTACAAGGAACTTACTGAGAACTACAACAGCATGAAAAAGGACATGGAAACTATCAATAAATGCCAGGAGGAAATGAAGAATACAACTTCTGAATTGAAGAATACAGTAGAAGGAATCAACAGTAGGCTAGAAGAAGCAGAGGACCGGATCAGCGAGTTGGAGAATAATGTAGAGAAATACTCCAAGACAGTACAAGAGAATCAGAAAAGGCTGAACAAGACTGAAGAGGGGTTAAGAGAGCTGCAGGACAACATGAAATGTAACAACATCCGTATCATAGGGATACCAGAAGGAGAAGAGAAACAAGGAATGGAAAACCTGTTCAAAAAAGTCGTGATAGAAAATTTCCCTAACATGATGAGTGAAAATATTAATCCAGTTCAGGAAGCACAGAGGGTCCCAATGAGGATCAATCCAAATAGACCAACACCAAGGCACATTATTATTAAAATGGCTAATTTCAAAGACAAAGAGGGAATCCTAAAAGCATCAAGAGAGACAAGACAAATAACATACAAAGGGGCTCCAATAAGGCTATCAAATGATTTATTCAACAGAAACAATTCAAGCCAGAAGGGAATGGCAAAAGGTATTTCAAGTCATGGTAAACAAAGGCCTGCAACCAAGAATACTCTACCCAGCAAGGCTCTCATTCAAGATAGAAGGAGAAATAAGGAGCTTCCCAGACAAAAAAAAAAAAAAAGACTAAAAGAATACATCTCTACCAAACCAGCATTGCAAGAAATGCTAAAGGGTCTGCTCTAAAAATAAGTAAACAAATAAAATGAAGAAACAGAGAAAGCCAAAGAGGAATACAGACACAAATGGAGAAAATGGCAATGAATAAGTATCAATCAATAATCACCTTAAATGTAAATGGATTAAATGCAC